>PVIW01002615.1:0-207670 GCA_004026585.1 Noctilio leporinus
CCTTCACTGACTGGCTTATTTCACTAAGCATAATACTCTCCAGTTCCATCCATGTTGTTGCAAAGGGTACAAGTTCCTTCTTTCTTTCTGCTATATAGAATTCCATTGTGTAAATGTACCAAAGTTTTTTGATCCAATCATCCACTGATGGGCACTTAGGCTGTTTCCAGCACTTGGCTATTGTAAATAGTGCCGCTATTATCATAGGTGTGCATAGGTTCTTATGAATTGGTGTTTCAGGTCACTTATTTTTTTTAATCCTCTCATCCTCTCTTTTGTTGATGCCTTTCTCCAAACCCAAAGTTTCTGTCTTTTGTCAGTCATCTTTCTCCCCCTTCCCCAAAAGCTTTCACTTTGGTGATGTATACGTAATGTTCAGTTGAGTGCTTTTGAATAAATATGCTTTTCAAAAACAGTGAAATCTAAACTATTAGCATAGGAATAACCCCTGGGAAAATGAGGTCTCCACTTGAAAACTTCAAATAGAGATTCTTCTGCTAATATTGAACAATGGAGTTTTATATAATATCTGAAATAGAGTGACTGCTTAAACCATACAAAGTGTACACTACTTTGAAACAAGAATAGATCGTCAATTTTCCACTTCTGTTTTGATTGACCTGAGGAATAAAATATCACCTCAAAAGGTAATTTCCATATGGATTGTATTGAGCATTAATTCTTCAGGATAATTATAGACTTAGAAATGTTTACTATGTTCTCATAACCCATGCTGAAGTACCTTCCTGTGGTGGGAGGAACTCCTTCCACAAGGCAATACAAGGCAACCCAGTTTATTTTGTACTGCTTTTTTTTTTTTTTTTAAGAGGATTTATTTATTTACTTTTAGAGTGAGGAAAAGGGAGAGAGAAAGAGGGAAAGAAACATCAGTGTGAGAAACATTGATCCGTTGCCACGTACACACCCCAAATAGGAACCAAACCTGCAACCTAGGCATGTGCCCTGACTGGGAATCGAACTGGTGACCTTTTGCTTTGCAGGATGATGCCCAGCCCACTGAGCCAGGCCAATCAGGACTATACTACTATTGATTATTGTACTGCTTATCCTTGTATTGGGTTAAAATCTACAGCCTGTAGTTATTTATAGTTCTTGATTTTAATTCTCTCAAACATCACAGAATTTGGATCCATTTTCTTTTTTCTTTTTTCTTTTTAAATTTTATTGTTGTTGTATTACATCCATCCCCTTTTGCTCCCCTCTGTCCCCCTCCCCACCCACCCATTCCCCCCAAAATCAATCCCACCTGTTGTCCATGTCCATGGTTCCTTTATACTAGGTTCTTGTCTAAGCTGCTCCCCTTCTTTGCCTCTGCCTCCCCCCTCCCCCCAACTCTGTTCCCCCTGACCACTGAAGGCCTATTCCTTGTATTCATATACTTGGTTCTGTTTTGCTTGTTGTTAGTTTTGTTCATTATTGTCCCGTAATGGGTGAGATCATTTTCTACATTACAGATATCTAAAGGTAGTTATTATATACTCTATACCCTTCTCCACAATTTTTTCCCTTTAAGATAACCACTGTCTGCTCCTGCAAGTATTCCTCATAGGACACCATTTTCATTTTGATTGTTCTTTAGGGACATTACACTTTGTTAACATCCCTTCTTTCAGGATATATTCTGAGTGTAGCTGAATTGGCTGTGGATGTTGCACATCTGGACATATGCAGCCTGGCATTGCTTTAAGTTTTTAGCAGCCATGTAATGTTGGCTCATAATGAATTTGTAATTAACTAAAATCTCAAGATTTTAATCTGGTTTGCCTTCATGTGACTTTTTTCCAAATCAGGTTTCCATCTTCCTTTAGTTGTGCAACAGATTTTTTTAATCAGAATGTAAAATTTTACATACGTCTCTGTTAAAATTTATCTCATTAGCCTATCAACCAGCCTTGGTTTATTTGAATCTTGATTCTTTTCATCCAGTTTATGCTGATTCAACAAAGGGTCTTGAAGCTAGTGTCAGAATCTTTTAGATATCTGAGAAATAATCAAAAGTCATGGAGACATGTATGCATCTATAACTCAGCTCTAGGTATACATGAATTAATACCATTGAAAATTGAGAAGGCCCAGAAAGACTGATACCCATTGCCACTCTGCAAGATAGGAGCCTTGTGTTGAACATTAGTCTGAGAGGGGTGATGTTCCAAAATTTATTGTGTCAATATAATGCCAAAAGAGCTGGTTATTCTTCCCAAGAAATTAATTAATGCACAGATGAAGTGGAGACAGCATCATTGTGACTGTTTTTATTTTGCATTTGACAAGCATATATAGAGTACAGTTTTAGGAACTATGAGATTAGAGAATCAGGGTTGCCTCCCTGATTTATGCCTATTGTCCCAGGGTAATGTTAGTAGCATCATTTTTTTTCACTTTCAAAAGTGTGCAGGTTAGAGGGATAAATAACCGACCGTATTTCTTATAACCCAACCCAGATCCTTTTAGTTTTTTAAAATCTTGGTTAAATACTACACAGCTATAATATGGCAGATCTAACAAAGCTGCAATAGTACTTCCTACATTTGAGCAGATTGTTCTTTAACCATGGGAAGTTTATAGCAAACACTACACATATTTAGTATTCCTCCTGAGTAACCCTTTAGGGGGCAGTATTACATATAGCTAAAATGATCCAATTCCAACAACAAAAAAATGGCCTCTGTTTACTCATGAAAATCAGAAACTTTTTGATGTTCTTAAAAACCCATTGGAACCAATATTGTGAATAACTTATCTTTTGTTAATCTAAAAAAAGCAAAGAAATATTAAAAATTAATTCATTAGCATTCTGAACATTCTTTTTTTTTTTAATTGTAGAAACTGAACTTTGATGTCTTGAATATATAATGACCCATTATAACAATTATGCCTAGACTCTAAGAATCTGCATATTTTATGCTCTCATGTTTTTCCTAATTAATGATTTCACATGGTTAATTTTAATATATTCTGCATCACAGTTTCTATATTCATGTCAAATAAGCACTTAACATGAATAGCTCTGTTCTACTTGCTTAAATCTTTCCTCTAAAAGAGAAAGCAAAATTGGTAGTTTTTACTTTATGACTTAAACTCTAGTATTTAGAATTAGAATGTTTCTTAGAGATTGTGTAATTACTTTTATGTCATCAGTGGGTAATTTGTTAGTTCCTAATATCAAAGGTGATTGCCTGTGTTTCAAATTTTGGATTTCCTAATGTAATGTTCTCTTTTTAGAAAAGGTGGACAAGTCCTATTTTCAAGAGAAGATGACTCTTAACTGTTTTGAAGGATCTAAAACTTGTGTACCTGCAGACATCGATAAAGATGAAGAATTTGTAGAAGAGTTTAATAGATTAAAAACTTTTGCTGATTTTCCAAGTAGTAGTCCCGTTTCAGCATCAACGCTAGCACGAGCTGGTTTTCTCTATACTGGTGAAGGAGACACTGTACGGTGCTTTAGTTGTCGCGCAGCAGTAGATAGATGGCAGTATGGAGACTCAGCAGTTGGAAGACACAGGAAAGTATCCCCAAATTGCAGATTTATCAAGAGCTTTTCTTTTGAAAATAATGCAGCACAACCTACAAATCATTGTATCCAGAATGGTCAGTACAGAGCTGAAAACTATCTGGGAAACAGAAATTATTTCGTTTTAGACAGGCCATCTGAGACTCAGGCAGACTATCTTTTGAGAACTGGACAGGTTGTAGATATATCCGACACCATATACCCAAGGAACCCTGCCATGTGTAGTGAAGAAGCTAGATTAAAGTCATTTCAGAACTGGCCGGACTATGCCCACTTAACCCCAAGAGAGTTAGCTAGTGCTGGGCTCTACTATACAGGTATCAATGATCAAGTGCAGTGCTTTTGTTGTGGTGGAAAGCTAAAAAATTGGGAACCTCGTGATCGCGCATGGTCAGAACACAGGCGACACTTTCCTAAGTGCTTCTTTGTTTTGGGCCGAGATGTTAATGTTCAAAGTGAATCTGATACCCTGAGTTCTGATAGGAATTTGCCCAATTCGACAAATTCTCCAAGAAATCCAGCCATGGCAGATTATGAAGCACGGATCGTTACTTTTGGGATGTGGATGTACTCTGTTAACAAGGAGCAGCTTGCAAGAGCTGGATTTTATGCTTTAGGTAAACCTTATTATAAAACCAGGCTAATAAATAACTTGCCAACTGTCCCAGGGCTCCTAAAAAGTAAACCAATTTCTTTAGCCCCCTGAACTGTTTTAAATATTTAGGCATAGGGTGGCATGATTATATCACTGATTCTGTTAGCCCTTATGTTGAATGTGTAATTTAACCACTGAATTTATGTGAAAAAGACTACTGTATTGAGTCATGTTTATCTTCATGTAATTGTTTTGTGGAGAAGAATGACATGCAAAAGATGATAAGGATCCCTGATAAAAAGGGTGGGTCTGATAGTAATACTAACTATAATTTATTGAGTGTCTATACTCTTATGTACTCAATACATGTATTAAATGTATTTTCTCACACCTCATAAGAAAAGAAAAATTAATATTAGAGAGTTTAGCTTGACTGATATTAAAATTAATATCTGCCTTTTGTACAGAGACTATATTTGAAAACTGCCCTGTATAAGCAATAAGCTGCCTTATGTTTCCAATGAGTGCTTTTCAGATGGACTACTATGGGCATGTCAGGAAGAGCTGTTAGTGTGATGGCTTCCATATACTTTAGGATTGAATATTTACAAAATACACAATATCAATTATTTCAATATTTTATTTACATAATATCATATAGGTTTTAGTCTCATGTAACTATAACCTTAGAGAAACTTGTAATTTCATTATGCATTAAACTTTATTACTAAAGTTTCACAGTTTGAAAAAAAGTATAGTATTGATGGCCCCAAATAACATCTGTTAAAAAATAATGTAACAAATTGTAGTTTTCTACATTAAAATTGGGCAGTTTTTAGTTTTATTTTTGTCTTCTGTAAAATACCTCAGGTTGAATCAGTGAATTTAATGTGTATTTCCTCTTCAAATGATCATATCTATTACTTAGATGTGATTTTGAATGTATTTTTAAATTTTTTTATGAATGTGTTTTTTAATAGTTTATTTTTATTGCCTTTTTTCCATTATTATTTATCCCCCTTATACCCTTATTCCGCCTCCACTCTTCCCTGTGACAATCACCACCCTGTTGTCTGTGTCCATGAATTATTTCTTTTGCTAGATCCCACCCACCCCAGAGTGCCTGTCCTTGTTTTTGTTTTTTTTTATGCTTTTTTTTGCCTTTTTTATTGCTCTTTTACATTTGTCCCAATTTTCTGCTGCTGCTCTCCCCTGTCCCTACCTCCTACACCCCACTCCCATAGTCAGTCCCCACCCTGTTGTCCATGTGAATATCTTTTCTTTTTCAAGTTTCTAATTGTTCAGAATACATGCATTTTTTTTTAAAGATTTTATTATTTTTAGTGTAGGGGAAGAGAGAGATCAATTATATGGTTGCTTTTCACCTGCCTCCAGCTACGGACCTGGCTGGAGACCTGGCTTGCACCCTAAGAATATGTGTATTTTTACTTGTGTGTTTTATTAGGTGAAGGTGATAAAGTAAAGTGCTTTCATTGTGGAGGAGGTCTAAATGATTGGAAGCCCAGTGAAGACCCTTGGGAAGAACATGCTAGGTGGTATCCAGGGTAAGGTATTTAAATGTTCATTTGATAACAGCCAAGTTGGACAGTCTGCAGTGGAAAGACATGAATAACTTTTCACCTCAACTATTTTTGCCTTCTCAAGGCTTGAAATTCACACTAGGTTATAAAAATGGGGTCACCTACTTTATAGGAAAAAAATACCTAAGCCTTATCTGGTGACAAAAAACAGTCTGCTTTTATATTGTATTTATGACATTGAGATGATTCCATTTCTAATCACCAAATTAGGAGTGAATACTTTAGTTGTTGTTGGAAGTAGGCTCTTTTACAATGGGCACAAGAGATCCCACAATAAGTAACATAACAAAGGGAGCATTTTTGTGTCTCCTTAAAAATACTGAAAAGGAAGTTAATGAAATTAAGGTGATGGAAATTATATCATATGCTTTACTAATTTTCCTGCTACTGAAGTTTAACCTTCTTGTTCAGGTGTAAATATCTGTTAGAAGAGAAGGGACAAGAATATGTCAACAATATTCATTTAACTCATTCACCTGAGGAGTCTGTGGTAAGTCAAATATTGTAGAATATGTATTTTTAGATACTATGTCATTTGCTTTGCAATGATTTCTTGGGTGTAAAATTTGCAGTATTCTATTTTAAATTAATAATGTATGGTGAACTTTTAAAGGGAGGTCTTGTAAAGTGCTTGTTATTCTTAATCTGAAGCAAATTTGTGAAAGGGGATTAGGATGAACTGATTTAAAGTCACTATAGGCAAAAATAGACTTGAAGAACTAAAATACTTTAGTATCTCAGCCTTTTGAAATTTGACTTTTGTACAGTGTGTTTTGTACTCATAAATAGTTTTAAACTCTGGCAGACCAGAGTTGCCATTATGGTTCTGCTATCAACTGTATTGCCTCAGTCATGTTGTTTAATCTCCCTGAGTGTCAGCTTCTTCTCTGTAAAGTGAAAAGGTTGGGTTAGATGACCTTTTAACTTCCTTCTAGGTTCATTGGGCTATACCACTTATAAATAGTCATATGTTGAATTGGAATGAAGCAACATTTTAATTTATGATTAATGTAATTTTTCAAATTGAGTAATTGCCTTCTACCAAAAAAGATTTTAATTTGTAATTTATGTTTCTCTTTTAGGGAAGAAGTGATGAGAAAACACCATCACTAACAAAAAAAATTGGTAAATATGTTTACTATAATAAATATACATTTTTAAAGTATATTTTATTGATTATGCTGTTACAGTTGTCCCAATTTCTTTACCCTTTGCTCCCCTCCACACAGGACCCCTCTTCCCTCCTACAGTCACACCCCCTTAGTTCATGTCCATAGATTGTGCATATAAGTTCCAATAAATACACTTTTTATTTCATTGCCAACTTATACTTATTATTTATAGTGTAGAAAGGTAAGCATGTGCTTTCAGGTTCACCAAGGGGTATTAACTGAGATGAGATTGTTACAAATTTAAGAAGTAATGAAGTAACTATAAATTTCAGTAGAATATTTATATATTCAGGACATTCCTATGGAGGTTGGATGGTTAGCTTTTCCAGGTTTGGGAGGAGCAGCTCTAGTCTGTCCATTACCACTTCTGGGGCCTGCTTTAGTTAGTTAGCCAGGGTCATGAGTCCAGTACTCTGCTAATGTTCAGCACTAACTAACCTGCTTATTTATTCCATGCCATCCTTATGCCTTACCCATCGTCACAGAAGGGTACAGTTGGAGTTGTTTATACAGAAAAGTAGAAGTGTCATTACTAAGATTATTTACTCATTATTTACTCATTATAGACATGTTGAAAAACCAGAAAGTGGGCAGAGAAAGGTAATATGTTAAGTGAAGATGTTATCCCCACTTTTCAGATGAAGAAAGAGTCAGGGAAGTTAAGTGACCTGCTCGCAGTTAGGTTACAAGTCATTGGTGGCTCTAGAACTGTAAACAGGATCTCCTGAATCCTTCATCACACTCAGATCTCATTGTCAAATGAGGCATCATGTTTCAAAAATAGGAGAAAATTTAATTAAGAATGTGATGATTCCCCACTCTGTGTACTCATAGCAGAGGAATACTATATGTATTCATAACTATGCTCTAGGAGGAGAGCAACTTTGATAAGGGTTGTTTTGCAATAGGAATAAATAATACCATTTAAGAAGTCATTTGTTCTGCCCTGGCTGGTGGCACAGTGGATAGGCACTGGCCTGCGAACCCAAAGGTCGCTGGTTCTATTCCCTAGTCAGGGCACATAACCAGGTAGGAAGCCAAGTCTTCGGCCAGATCTGTGGCTGCAAGCAGGTGAAAGACAACCATAGATTGATCTCTCTCTCTCTCTCTCTCTCTCTCTCTCTTCCCCCCTACCCCTCTCTCTAAATAAATAAATAAATAAATTTTGAAAAAAGAAATCATTTGTTCCAAGCTATATATTCTTTAAATTATCCAGAAACAAAGAGTCTATAACATTTCTTTTTTTTTTAATTTTATTGTTGTTGTATTACATCTGTCCCCTTTTTGCTCCCCTCTGTCCCCCTCCCCACCCACCCATTATAACATTTCTTGATAATCATCTTTCCAAAGCATACTATTCTTTTTATGACTAATGAGACTCTTGTTTCGGTTTAGAACAGGGGTGTCAAACTCATTTTCACCCAGGGCCACATCAGCCTCGCAATTGCCTTCAAAGGGCCAAATGTAGTTTTAGGACTGTATAAATGTAACTACTACCTAACAGTTAAGTGAGCCAGGTAGAAACAAGGTACGAGCTGGGTAAAACAAGGTAGAGGGCTGGATTCAGCCCAGAAGCCTTGTGTTTGCCACACGTGGTTTAGAATTAATGTTTTTTAATTGATATAATTTATTTAACAAAATTATAAAGTATACATTTTGGTGTTTTTAGTACATTCACAACATAGTGTCACCATCCCTACTATTTAATCATAGAACATGATCATAATCCCAACAATAAACCCCATATCCATTAGCAGTCACTCCCTGGTGCTGCCCCCACACCCTCAGCCCCAAACAATCACTAATTAATCTACTTCCGTCATACGGATTTGCCTCTTCTGGTCATTTCATAATAAATGGAATTATAACAGCCTCAAGGTTCATGCAAGCTGTAGCACTCATATATGAGTATTTCTTCTTTATGGTGAAAAACTATTTGTATGCATAATGCATCTTGTTTATTCATTCAAGAGTTGAATAGTTGATACTGCTGTGAACATTTATGTACAAGTTTTTGTGTGGACATATGTTTTTAATTCTCTTGGGTATATATTTAGGGATGGAGTTGCTGGGCCATATGGTAACTCTTAAGTTTAACCTTTCGGTAAACTGCCAGACAGTTTCCTAAAGTGGCTATACAATTTTATATTCCCACCAACAGTGTATGAAGGTTCCAGTTTGTTTCACCACATCCCTGTGAACACTTGTAATTATTTGTTTTTTTTATTACAGTCATCTTGGGAGTATGAAGTGGTATCTCATGATTTTTGTTTGCTTGTTTGTATTTCCCTGATGGCTAATGATGTTGGACATTTTTTGTGTGCTTAGTGGCTATTTGTATCTCTTCTTAGGAAAAATGTTCATCTCCCATGCCCACTTTTTAGTTGGGTTATTTGTATTTGTATGACTGAATTGTAAGAATTCTTACATATTCTGCTACTTTTTATATATAAGTCCCTTATCAGATATATGATTTGCAGGTCCTGGCTGGTGGCACAGTGGACAGGGCGCCGGCCTGCAAACCCGAAGGTCACTGGTTCGATTCCCAGCCAGGGCACATAATCAGGTTGCAAGCCAGGTTGCAAGCCAGGTCCGTAGCTGGAGGCAGGTGAAAGGCAACCATACACTGATGTCTCTCTCCCTCTCTGCCTCTCTCCCTTCCCCTCTCTCTAAAAATAATAAATAAATTTTTAAAATAAATAAATAAAAATTAAAAAAAAACAAGAGCATTCGTTTTAATATATATATATATATATATATATATATGATTTGCAAATATTTTCTCCATTTTATAAGTTGTTTTCACTTTCCCATTGTGTCCTTTAAAGCATAAAAGTTTCTAATTTTGATTAAGTCCAATGTATCTGTTTTTATTGCTTATGCTTTGATGTCATATCTAAGAAACCATACCCAAGGTCACCTATGTTTTCTTCTAAGAGTTTTATGGTTTTAGGTCTTATATTCTGGTCTTTGATACATTTTGTGGTGGTAGGGAATGTGTCCCAAGAGATTGTACAAAAAGAAAGGGAGATCAAATGAGAGAACCATCAATATCTGATCAGGTGAGCAGAAGGAGCCAGCAATAACTGGGGGAAGAACAATTAGTAGAACCAGGAAAGAGTGATGTCCATCTGACTTCTGGTCATCTCCACCTAGAAATCTCAAAGACTGCTCAAATTCAGCATCTCTGAAAACCACTCAGATGAAGTCAGCCCTGCTCTGTTCCCCTCTATCTTATTTAATAGTGTCACAGTTCACAAAGTTGCCCTGTGTTTTGAGTCACTGTAAGCTCTTTGCTTTCCATAATCTTTCTATATTTAGTCACCGGGTCTGAAAAATTCCACCTTTTTACTCTTGTCTCAAATCCACTGGGTCTGCCCCGGTTCCTACCCTTATTTCTCATCCAGGCTTTTGTAGTAGTCTCCTAACTGGCCTTTTTTTTTTTTTTTTTTTTTAAGATTTTATTATTTTTAGAGAGAGAAAGAAAGGAGAGAGGGAGAGAAACATCAATGTATGATTGCCTTTTACCTGCCTCCAGCTACAGACCTGGCTGGAGACCTGGTTTGCAACCTGGTTATGTGCCTTGGCTGGGAATCAAACCAGCGACCTTTGGGTTCGCAGGCCAGCGGCGCCTTATGCACTGTGCCACCAGCCAGGGCCTGTTTCTTAAAATCAGATCCCTACATGTCCCAATCAGTATCCACCCCCAAGTTATATTCTGATTTCTGTTACCGTAGACTAGATTTGAACATCTTATAAATGTAATCAGACAGTATGTGGTTTGTCTCTGGTTCATCATTATGATGACATTTTACTGTTAGGAGATTCATCACGTTGTCTATGGCAGTAGTTTATGCTACTTTCTTGCTGTGTAGTGTTTGAATATAGCACAATGTACTTAGTGGTTCACCTGATGATGGACATCTGAGTTGTTTCCAATTTGGGGCTGTTATAAATAATGCTGCTATGAATATTCTTAATGTACGTCTTTGGTGAACATGTGCATCATTTTTTAAAAATTTTTATTGTTGTTGTATTACATCCATCCTCTTTTTGCTCCCCTCTCTCCCCCTCCCCACCCACCCATTCCCCCCAAAGTCAATCCCACCTGTTGTCCATGTCCATGGTTCCTTTATACTAGGTTCTCGTCTAAGCTGCTCCCCTTCCTTTCCTCTGCCTCCCCCCTCCCCGCAACCCACTTTCCCCCTGACCACTGAAGGCCTATTCACTGTATTCATATATTTGGTTCTGTTTTGCTTGTTGTTAGTTTTGTTCATTATTGTCCCGTAACGGGTGAGGTCATATGATATTTGTCCTTCACAGACTGGCTTATTTCACTAAGCATAATACTCTCCAGTTCCATCCATGTTGTTGCAAAGGGTACGAGTTCCTTCTTTCTTTCTGCCATATAGAATTCCATTGTGTAAATGTACCAAAGTTTTTGGATCCAATCATCCACTGATGGGCACTTAGGCTGTTTCCAGCACTCGGCTATTGAGATTTCATTTATTATTTTCAGAGAGAAGGGTAGGGAGGGAAGCAGAAAGGGAGAGAGACATCACTGTATGGTTGCCTTTCACCTGCCTCCAGCTACAGACCTGGCTGGAGACCTACTTGCAACCTGGTTATGTGCCCTGACTGGGAATCAAACCAGTGGCCTTTGGGTTCGCAGACTAGTGCCTGTCTGATGAGCCACCAGCCAGGGCTATGTGCATCATTTTTAATACCCAAGGGTGGAATTGAGGAATGAGAGGGTATAATTCTCCTCTTGAGCACCTTCTTACGTAACCTGTATCCTACTTTGTATATCATTGAAGTGAGGTTTTGTTTGGTTCCTTGACTTTTCCTTGCCTCGTTCACCTCCTTTGTCTATAGAAACAGTCTGAGAAATATGGTAACTTCATAGTTACACTGGGACTTCCTCCTGTTTCCCATTTTTTAAAAGTAATTGCTAGGAACTTGGTAAAGAAGACATCTACCCTTTTTTAAAATATTTTGCTTATTTTAAAAGGAGGGAGAGAAGCATTGATATGGGAGAGAAACATTGATCAGCATCCTCTCACATGTCCCCCAACTGGGGACCTGGCCTGCAACCTAGGCATGTGCCCTGACTAGGAATTGAACCAGCTTCCTTTAGGTCCACAGGCCAGTGCTCAGTCCACTGAGCCACACCAGCCAGGGTGAAAATATCTACTCTTTAAGTACCTTAGGTTGGATTTGGGAAATGTTCAGATATTTTTTTTTTAAGCATTTAACCCTTTTCTTATTTTACTTTATCTTACACTATTTCATCAATTTTTTTCTTTTTTGATTTGATAGAGTGAGGAAGAGTCTTATATGTGCCCTGACTTGGGGGTCAAACCTGCAACCTTAGCATATGGGATGATGCCAACCAACTGAGCTACCTGGTCAGGGCTCATCAAGTCTTTGAAGCACCTAATCTCAATTCATAGGGCTGCAAAATACTCCATTTTCAACTATTGTAAAGTTCTGAAAGTGATCCTTTAGGGCCTAAATATTTCAAAATAATCTGCTCAGAGCAGCTTTAGTTTGGGTTTTTTTTTGTTTCTGTTTTTTTTTTCCTTGCTGCTTATTTTTTTTAAACTTTGTGTTGAATTGTGTTAATGAAAATAATTATTTCAACTCTGTTCTTTTTCCTCACCAATGCATTTCAGATGATTCCATCTTGGAGACTCCTATGGTACAAGAAGCTATACAAATGGGATTCGACTTCAGGGATATTAAGAAAACAATGGAGGAAAAAATTCAGACATCTGGGAGCAGCTATAAATCACTTGAGGTTCTGGTTGCAGATCTAGTGAGCGCTCAGAAAGACAATACACAAGATGAATCAAGTCAGACTTCATTGCAGAGAGGTATGCTAGACTGGTTTTAAACAGCAAGAGACATTAACAGTACTTCTATGGATAGTATTTTATATGATTGTGACCCGTTAATTTCCCTTCTTTCATATCCCCCTTAGGATAAACACTTTTTAACTTTTTATTGTGAACAAGATCAAACATACTCAAGTGGAGAGAACAATATAATGAACCCTGATGTACCCATAAACCAGTTTCAGTAATTATCAATACTTTTCCAATCTTGTTTCATATCTTCCCCCAATTTTCTTTCATTTTTTTGCTATAGTATTTCAAAGTAAATCCTAGACATCCTATGTATCATTTACCTTAAATACTTCAATGAGTATCTAACAAATAAGGACATTTTTTAGAGTGAAGGGAAGGGAGGGAGAAAGGGAGAGAAATACCAATATGTGGTTGCCTCTAATGCACCCCTAACTGGGGATCTGGCCCCTAACCCAGGCATGTGCTGGCTGGGGATCAAACCAGCAATCCTTTGGTTTGCAGTTAGGCACTCGATCCACTGAGCTACACCAGCCAGGGCAGAGGTTTTTTTTTTTTTTTTTAATCTTTAATACTGTGTACTTTCTTTTTATTATTTTCAGAGAGAGAGGAAGGGAGAGAGACATCAATGTATGGTTGTCTTTCACCTGCCTCCGGCTATGGACCTGGCTGGAGACCTGGCTTGCAACCTGGTTATGTGCCCTGGCTGGGAAATTGAACCAGCAACCTTTGGGTTCCCATGCCGGTACCTTAACCACAGATCCATATCAGCCAAGACACCATTTTCACCATTTTTTTTTTAAGATTTTTTTTATTATTTCCAGAGAGAGAGGAAGGGAGAGAGGCAGAGACGGAAAGAGACATCAATGTATGGTTGCGTTTCACCTGCCCCCAGCCACAGACCTGACTGGAGACCTGGTTTGCAACCTGGTTATGTGCCCTGGCTGGGGAATCAAACCTGCGACTTTTGGGTTCGCAGGCCGGCGCCTTAACCACTGTGCTACCAGCCAGGGCCATTTTCACCATTTTTAAGTGTGCAGTTCTGTAGTGTTAAGTACATTCACAGTGTCATGCAACCAATGTCCAGAACTCTGTTCATCTGCAAAACTAAAACTATTCCCATTAAACAATAGTGCCCCATTCCCCTTCCTGCCAGCCCCTGGCAGCCATCATTCTGCTATCTCGGTAAAACCTGACTGCTGTAGGTATCTGGCCCATTGTTCTTTTTTACTCATTGCAGCATCACATCCAAAAATAATGTATAAATTACTTTGTTTTCCTCCTGTTTTTTAAATTACAAAGCTATTTTTAATACGTTGAGGTAAATCCCACAAGACTAAGAAACACTTGGAAGGAGTAATCCCCTCACCCCCCAGGAATGGTCCCTGAAACAGAGGCTATCTGTGGGAAGGAAGAACAAAAGAGACCTGGTACAGATTCAAGGAAAAGGGAATGCTATCAGTGCTGGGACCTTTGAGCACTACAGGAGGAAACTTGAACATGGTTCCAGGCACATAGGCATGGGGCAAGAAGAGTTAGACACGAAACCACCAAGCTGCTCTGGTTCTTCCTCATTTGCCCCTTTTTATTTATTTATTTATTGTTAGAGGGGGAAAGAACAATGTGCGGTTGCTTTTCACTTGCCCCTAACTGGGGACCTGGCCTAAAACCCAGGCATGTGCCCTAACTGGGAATCAAACTGGCAACACTTTGGTGTGCAGGACGGCACTCAGTCTACTGAGCCACACCAGCCAGGGCCTCATTTGCCTTTTTGTGCTTCTGCTTCAGTGATCTCTGAGCCCCTTTGCTTCCAAGCAGCAGTAGAAAGCCTATCATCTCAGTGCTTTTCCTTAACCACATGGCTCTGCTTTTTTCCGTATCCTTCTGGTGGGTGAGGTCAGGGTGGTTACCGCTGGTTGTGACGACAGCGTGAATATGCATTTCATTCCTTTTTATTTTTTAAGATTTTATTATTTCCAGAGAGACAGAGGAAGGGAGAGAGACAGAGAAGGGGAGAAACACCAGTATATGGTTGCCTTTCACCTGCCTCCAGCCACAGACCAGGCTGGAAACCTGGCTTGCAACCTGGTTCTATGCCCTGACTAGGGAATCGAACCAGCGACCTTTGGGTTTGCAGGCCGACACCTTATCCACTGTGCCACCAGCCAGGGCCTAAGTTGTTTCTTTTGTCCTGTCTGTAGACCTGGTCTCATTCCTCACTCCACCCTCTGTTCCCTAAATCTTTCTTGTGAACTAACTTACCCTTCAAGGCTCAGCTTAGAAGTCTCATCTTTGAAGTTTTCCCCAGTACCCATAGCAGAGCTCAGAGCTCAGAGCTCCTGCTTCTCTACTTAGGACTGTTAGAGCGGTTGTAACATTATTTTGGTACTGCTGTCTTTTTTTCCCTACCCATTAGACAAGCTTCTTGAGCTTAGGTGATATCTTCATGTCTCTGATAAAGTCCATTTTTGAGCCTATAGTTTTGATTATATGCCCAGGAGGTTGCCTTTCAAGAAAAAGGAGATTTAAGCAATCCTTTCTTAAACCCCTAGTCAGGGAAACCTTTCTGAAGCACAAATCTGAACATTATCTCTCTCTAGTTTTAAAAGCCTTCACTGGCTCTTAGGGCCCTGAGAATCAAATTCAAACTCTTTTTCCATGGGTTGTCAAGTATTTCAGGATCAGGCTTCTCCCAACCTCTTCTGTAGCCTCATTTCATGCTGTTACCCCTTCAAATTCTATTCCTAAGCCTTACCTATGGTCTTGTAGACCCTGTTCTGTCTCTCCCCTTGGGTCTTGCTCATGCCATTTCCTGTACCTTGGAACATCCTTCTTCCACTGCTCCTGTCCCCTAGGGCCTTCTTCCTCTTCCCTAGTTTATTCTTTTAGGAGGCCTTCCCTTTATGTGTTTGTACATGTACACACACCCTTCCTGTGTTCTTCATAACACATTCTAACTACCTTTTGTCATCAATCATCACACTGTACTATAATTTCCTGTCTACTTGTGTCCCTTACTTGTCTGTGAATGAATTGGGTGCTGGAGTCTCTACATATAATTGTTGTATCTCTAGTGCCTAGAACTGAGTTAAGTGTTCAGTAAGTATTTGTTCAATAAAATTAAACCACTATTTCACAAACTTCATGATAGTAACCCCTAGGATGTTAAAAGTGGGTGCCATGAAAAAGGAGCTCTATCATTAAATAGGGAAATGCATAATGAATTTCTAAGAGGGGACATACACTATATTATACAACCCTGAACTTGAAAGTGGTGGTTCCCAAATGCCAGGGGGCTGAACTCCAAATATTTTTGATTCAGTGAATGGGACCTAGGAATCTGTTGTTACAAATACGCATGTAATTCTCACATGAGGCCAGATTTATAACTCACTGATATACAATAGTTATAGCGATTGTTCAAGTATGTAATGCATTTGAAATAGTGCCTAGCACATGGTAGTGCTACGTCACTGTTAACTGTTGCTGTTGTTGATTTTCTCATTATAGTTCAACCAAAAAACATGTTTTTGTGTCATATTTGTTAACATTTCACAAAACCTAGTTTGAGAAAGGTTGAATTATGCAAGTATTTCAGTACCATCCATATGCTAATGATAACCAAATCTCTATCTCTAAAGACTTCTGGCCTCAAGACTTCACTCTCCAGTTGCATCTTTATATAGATGCCTTGCAAATACCTCAGAATTATCTTGAAAATCCCAAACCTGTACCTCCTTTTATATTTCCTATTGGGTCGTCATCCCTTTGTCAGGCACACTAGAAACCTTGAAATCAACTGTATGTCTTGTTTCTCATCCCTCACATCCAGTCAGTCACCAAATCCTACTTGTCCCACTTCAGAAGCGTCCCTCAAATCCATCCCTCCATTTCCAGAATAAGTCATGCCCTTTTTATGCCAGTACTTATTTTACCTAGCCCTTGCTTGTCTGCCTGGCAAATTGCTGACCATGTTTAAACATCATTCCTCCATTTCCCTGCTTCTTCCATCCAGCAGCTGCCAAGCCATGAAGTTTTCCCCAACTAGTTTGAACAGAAGAACTGGTTCTCTCATAATGTCCCTGAGCACTTCATACGTAACTTTATTAGAACACTTACTGCTTTGTATTTTGTACTTATGCTCATTGCCTCAGCTCACCTTCCTCTCCTACTAGCATTCAAGCTACTTAAGAGCAGATGCCATGTGTGAGCCGTTCTCTGTCTCTGAACACTTGATTAGTACCTAGCACATAGTAGGGGTTCAGATGTTTCAATGAATTTAACCAACTAAGAAAGTTTACAATTAACTTAATTTCTTTTCTTTTTGTACAGAGATAAGTGCTGAAGAGCAGCTAAGACTCCTGCAAGAGGAGAAGCTTTGCAAAATCTGTATGGATAGAAATATTGCTATAGTGTTTATTCCTTGCGGACATCTGGTCACTTGTAAACAATGTGCTGAAGCAGTTGATAAATGTCCCATGTGCTACACAATCATTACTTTCAAGCAAAAAATTTTTATGTCTTAATCTAACTCTCCAGTAGACATGTTATGTTCTTATTACTCTGATTGAATGTGTGATGTGAACCAAATTTAAGTAATCAACATTGAATTCCATTAGCATTTTGCTATCAAGAAGAAAAAATGTAAACTACAGTATTATAATTGGCAATCTAAATTTTGAATTTCTGGATTTTCAGAATATTAGCTATATTATCCTTTTTTTTTAAAGATCTTATTCATATTTTCAGAGAGAAGGGCAAGGAGGGAGGAAGAAAGGGAGAGAAGCAGCATCAGTGTATGGTTGCCTTTCACCTGCCTCCAGCTACAGACCTGGCTGGAGACCTGGCTTGCAACCTGGTCATGTGCCCTGACTGGGAATTGAACCAGCAACCTTTGGGTTCACAGGCCATCATCTGTTATTCACTGTGCCACCAGCCAGGGCTTTATCCTTTTTTTTTTTGTTTTTTTTTGTTTTTTTTTTTAATACTATTAATTGAAACCCTAGACTAAGAAGCATCAATATTCTAACTCATTACAATGTGTATTTGTAGTACACTGACTTGGCTTCAAAGTGTAAGTGAATTAACCAACTAAATTTTTTGTTCTTTTCAGATAGGCTTAGCAAGTAGAGTATTCTGTGTAATCATGGAGATTAATCTCTCCAGTCACATAGTCATAATCTGTTTTATGTGAAAAGGAGTGAACTGTACACACTGGTGGAAAGGTAGAAATTTTTAGATGTTAGTGTTTGCGTTTTAGACTTTGCCTGTTTTCTTTTAAAATTATACATATGTACTTGGGTGGATGTTTTTTTTTTAATGATTTTGCCATCGTTAAAAGGGTATTTAATAGTGGAATGCCATCTAGCCTACATGTATCAAATGAGCCAAATGAAGGTTGTATGCATTTTGTATATGTGTAGAACAAAAGATAGGAAAGATATATACCAAACTGTTAAATGTGGTTTCTCTTGGGGTGGGGGGGGGGGTGGTGTCCCAACGGGGCTTTATAGGGGCCTTTCACTTTCTCCTTTTTTATTTTTGTTCTATTTGAATTTTTGTAAGTATGTGTTACTTTTGTAATCAGAATTTTTAGAAAGTATTTTACTGATTTAAAGGCTTAGGCATGTTCAAGTGCCTGCAAAACTACTTATTGCTCAGCTTTAGTTTTTCTAATCCAAGAAGACAGGGCAGTTAACCTTTTTGGTACCAATGTGAAATTTAAATGTCTTTATGTATGTCCTGCTTTGTGGATGAGAAATATTTCTGAGTAGTAGTTTTCTAACAGGTTAGACCATGTCTTCTTCTCTTGTTTCAAAATAAATATTCCTGATTTTGTAAAATGAAATATAAAATATGTCTCAGATCTTCCAATTAATTAGTAAGGATTCATCCTTAATCCTTGCTAGTTTAAGCCTGCCTAAGTCACTTTACTAAAAGATCTTTGTTAACCCAGTATTTTAAACATCTGTCAGCTTATGTAGGTAAAAGTAGACGCATGTTTGTATACTGCTTATAGTTGTAGTAAAGCTTTCCATGTTGAGATTCTCCTCTCTTGTATTGTAAAGTTTCATGTGAGTTTTTACTGTTAGGATGATTAAGATGTATATAAGACAAAATATCATGTCTTTCTTCTATCTAACTTTTTTTGTTTTTTGACTAGTAATAGTAATAGATAACTAAAATAAATGTTCTCTTAAGATCCCTTGAAAACCTCTTGGAAATTATAAACTGTTGAGAAGGAAAGACGAATATTTGTTTAAATATTAAAGAGAAAATACAACTTAAATAAGAATCGATCTAGATTTTTGAAAATGAAAGTTTAAAAATGCTTCATAGAACACCCACCCAGGCTTTTTTTTTTTTTTTTTTAAAGACAGAGGGGAAGAAGAAAAGGAGAGAAACATCAATTATGAAGTTAAAATTTGCATATATAGTCTAAGCTTTAAGTTTAAATTACAAGGAGAGAAAAGTGTTAAAGTTTTTTTTTGTGTTTGTTTTTGTTTGTTTGTTTTTTAATTTTAACATCAATGTATGGTTGCCTTTCACCTGCCTCCAGCTATGCATCTGGCTGGAAACCTGGCTTGCAACCTGGTTATATGCCCTGGCTGGGGAATCGAACCAGCAACCTTTGGGTTTGCAGGTCAGCGCTGTTAAAGTTTTTTAAATGTGCTTTCCGGAATATGTCAGCTCCAAGTCAGGTAGTTGGTTCCATCTAGTTGTTGCCCAAGGACTGAATTGTTTTAATATAAGGCCTTTACTGTTCTGGGAGCCTCAGTTCATTAAAACTCTTCTTTTAAAACTTGTGTGTTTAGAATTAAGCAAGACCTTTTATTCTCCCAACGAGTTGTGAAATTTAATGCATGAAGCTGATGTGACTAACAAGTTTATTTTAAGAATTGTTTAGAAATGCTGTTGTCTCAGGTGCTTAAATCACTCAGCACTCCAAGTTCTAAGTAAGTTTTTTAAGACTTGACCAATGTTTGTCTTTACACTTTAAAAAGCACTGGATTCTCCCCATCTAATTGTGCAAAAAATGGTCACTTGCAAGGTCAAGAATATAAGCAAGTCCAGTTCTCTGCCTCTGCCCTTCCCCAGAATAATTCTGATCATCTACGGTAGATACTCCTTTTCTGTATAAAGTTCACTCTTAAAATTTTAAAGTCACCACCTATTTTACTACATTTAGTCACGTGAAGTCAAGTTGTTTGTAATAAATTTATCTTTATTCGTAATAATTTGGTGTGTTGATCAAAAGCCTTGTCTTAGTTTTTGAGAAATGGATTTAGTGTTTATAAATTCCAGTTTATTAATCAATGGCTTTATATCACCTTTCCTGCTAGATTTTGTTTTGTGTGTGTGTGTTTGCTTTTTTCCCTTTGGTTAGGGTCTAAGATGAGGTTAAGGTGAGTTTAGTAAGTGTATATAAATGTGATGTGACCCTGTGTATTATGATCTTCTGTTTTATTTTCAAATTTTGATAGTTTTTTTTTTCCTTATTTTCATTTTAGTGGGTAAAATTAGTATTTTGAACTCAACTCTGAATGGGAGACTACCACCACAGCATTAGTTGCATGTATTGTACCCTGTAGATCTAAATCATTGTTTTATTTCCTGATTACTCAGCTGTTGAATATGGGAGCAGCGGGTGAAGGAGTGGGAGAAATGAGGTTTGTTGTGTATCATTTCCATTAGAGAAATAAGAAAATGGGAGGAGATATTTGACCGGTGTGGTTATTTTTAGTGAAATCTTTTTTAAAAGAAATAGCCATTTCTTCATGAGTGAAATGAGAGTAGTGCCTATCTTACATTTATGAGAGTTCAAGATCAGGTATGTAAAATACCTGCTATAAATATTAATCCCCTTCCTAATACTCTGTTAACCCTCCCAGTTTGCCTCAACTCTGGGAATTTGGGCTAAAATTTTGAGGATAACTCTTTCAGTGACTCTTACTCATCTTTTGGTGTTCCTTGTAGTTAAGAGGTAAACTACAATAAATGAGTAGGTCAAGTCCTTAAAATATTAAGGGCTTTAATTTTTTTTAAAAAACTTGAAACAATTCTCAAGTTTAGTTGAGCTTTCCTAATAGAAACAATTGGCTTATTCCCACATTCATAATCAGTTTCAATTTGACTCATACTTCAGCACAACATGAGTTTCACTCGCAGTATAATAGAATTATAGGGCATCAGAGCTAGAAGTGACCTTAGAGAGTATCTAATTCACCCCCCTCATTTTACAGATGAGGTAACTGAGGCTCAAAGGTGAAGTGATTTGTTCAAAGCTATATATATATATGTGTGTGTATATATATATATATATATATATATATATATATATATATATATACATATAGCTAATTAGTGGCAGCCCAGACTGGGACTTAATTTGAGAGTGCAAAACTTCAAGCTACCTCTCCTGGGAGGTCTGAAAAGTTTATTTTCAACTATTCTTTTTTTTATACCATAACTTTCACTATGTATTAAATGACACTTTATAGCTAATATAATAGGACAATCTTAAATACATTTATCTTCAAATTGTACAATACTACATTAATGTTTGGGTGGTAAGATTCTATTTTGAAGTCTAAAGTTTGCGGATATGTGTATAGATTTTTTTGGCATTATTGCATTCGTAGTATCACTAATGTAACATTTTAAAAATTACTATATAAGTATAGTCATTTTGTCTGTGCGTAGTTACAAAGTTGTATTTTTGATTTCATGTATCAAAGGCTTTTATGCAATTTTTGTTAGAAGATTTTGCTTTTTTATTTCCATTACTGTTATACTTTAACCTGAGAGAATGGTTGATTGCTATGTCATTGTATCAGTGTTGTGAATAATCATGTGAAATGTTTTGAGGTAGAATACTATATTTGTGAATATAATTTTCTGGCTTTTTTTTTTTTTCATTTAGTAGAAATCTTTCCATCAGTACAGAAAACTAAGAAAATTACTTTCCACTGTATAATCTGGCAGTCATAGATTAAAGCTTATTTTTCTGTGCATAAAACGTATTCAATAAAGTACTATTCTTTAAAATTATATATTATTTTGTGTATGTTGTACTTTTCCAGAAAAAAATTTAAAGTAGCCCTCCTAAAAATACTAAAATGTAACCTTCTAAATACACCTTATGCTATTGGACCAGGTATTAAGGTACAAATTAAAGCCCTGGCTGGTAGCACAGCGGATAAGGCGCCGGCCTGCAAACCCAAAGGTCACAGGTTCGATTCCCCAGCCAAGGCACATAACAAGGTTGCAAGCCAGGTCTCCAGTCAGATCTGTGGCTGGAGGCAGGTGAAAAGCAACCATACATTGATGTCTGTCTCCCTCTCTGCCTCTCTCTCTTCCCCTCTTTCTAAAAATAATAAATAAAACCTTTAAAAGAAAAAAAAAGGTACACATTAAGCCATCATTCTTTGAAAAAAGATAATCCACTTTCATGTTAATTTATAGAATTCTGTAGGTGCATGAAAAGTTGATTTTTAATATGTATAAAAGGATGTAATACAACAACAATAAAATTTTTTTAAAAAGGAAAAAAAAAAAGTATGGCCCATAGTTAACATTCCCCTCCCCACAGAGATTGGCCTGGATGTCCCAAGAGGGGTTATAGTCACCATAACAAAGCTTGAATATGCAGGAGACCTAAAAGCCATTGCCCCTTTGAGGCAGGTGGCAGAGGATTTTTGTGAGTTCAGAGGCAATGACCCAGAGACTTTCAGAAGCTCCAAGAAGTCTGATGGGATAAAAAGGGGATAAAGGATCCACAAAGGCAGAAAGTTTAGATGTAGGTACAGGTAACCCCCATTAACATAGTTGTTAGGTTCCTTAAAAATGCCATGTTATGCAAATCCATGTTATATGAAACAGAACTAGTACCAAAAATGGGGATAGGTTCCAAAATTTAAAACATTATTATATACATATTTTTTCAAGATTTTATTTACTTTTAGAAAGGGGAGGAGGAGAGGGAGAAAAACACTGACATTCTAGAGATACATTAGTCGGTGGCCTCTCATATACCCCCCAGTTGGGGACCTGGCCCTCAACCGAGGCATGTGCCCTGATTGGGAATCAAACCAGCAACCTTTGGGTTCGCAGGCTGGTGCTCAGCCCACTGAGCCCCACCAGCCAGAGCTATACTATTATATTTTTATGATTAAGAGAAATATCTTCATTAAAGCAATTTCACCAAAAGTATAGCATAATGTGTATTAAATAATGTTATCTTCATCATCACTACTAAGCACCGTTAACTGAGGACGTTTCCTTTTTGACAAGATAATCTCATTTGAAATTGTTCATTTGAACATGGTGGTTGTGTCAGATTTGCCCATATTATTCAGGGATTTCCCTAATTTCAAATGAGATATCTTTGGCACATAAAAGCTCTAGTTACATTCTGTGTTATTTGGGCTTTCCCCAATTTCAAGTGAGACATTTTTTGCTCTTAAAACCTCTTACTACATTCCGTGTTGTTTGGGAATTTCCCTAATCTCGGATGAGATATGTTTTTCTCTTAAAAGCCCTTATTACATTCTGTGTTGTTTGGGGATTTCTCCAATTCTCACAGTTAGAGTGAAACCGTGTTCTAGGATGCTGTGTTGTACGAGGGTTTTCCCCAATTCTTGAACCGTGTTAGAGCAAAACCATGTTACAGAAATGCCATGTAACATGAGGGCTATTTTTCCTACCCGTTTCTGCCTACCATGGAGATTTCCCAAATCAAGAGTTGCATTCCAGGCCTAGTCTATTACAGTGACTATGTTATCACTATTTCTGAGATTTTCATAAGAACCTTGTTTTAAATGAAGTTCACATGTCTTCTTGTAGGTCAACTATATTTGCAGTGAAGATGTAAATTTTCAAGGTGTTCTCAGAAATTTTTAAATTACACAAAAGTAGAAAGGAAAGTGTAATGAACCCCATGGTACTCAACATTTAGCTTCAACAAATACCAATATTTTGCCAATCTTATTTCATTTAGGACCCCTCCCTTTTTATTTTTGCTGGCATATTCTAGAGCAGATGCTAGGCATTGTCATTTCTCCTAAATTACCTTACGTACCTATACCAGATTAGAAGATTCTTTACATAAATGTGTGAAATTCAACTCTATTATTACTGAATTTAAATGCATAACTGGAATTAATATCAATTTTATTCCCTTTATTAAGGTAAATAAACCTCAAAACTAATTTATTACTTAAAATTACTTTTACACTGTCTTCTTGCTATTTCATTTGTAATTTGCTTGTAGAATGTATTAAAAGAAGGATAACTGAATGGTATATGGGTACCTAGTTGATTCTAAAAGTGCAGTCTGAGGACCAGCAGTATCTGCATCACTTGGGAATTTGTTAAAAATGCAAATCACTGGGCCCCAGTTCAAACTTAACAGAACCATCTTATAGGTGGCTCTGATGCAGGCTAAAGTTTGAAAACCAGTGGAATGTAGCATGGGTTCTGAATCCATAAAGAAAGAAATGGCTGAAATCCGTAAATTAAATTGCTCTCTGGAGATGAATGTCACCCTCATCTTTCTTTCCTTGTAATTCATTGCTGATCCAGTTCTATCTTTTTTCCTGCTACTAAAACATGAAGGCATAAAATAAAGCACCCTGAAGGTCTCTGATTCTACTTTTCAACAAAGTTTCTTGCATACAGTACTCTGAATTTTGTAACAAGAATCAGTCTTCAGACCTTTCACTGTTAAATTCAATTAGCCCCACAATAGCTCATTGTCGTTAAACTAGGCTGCAATCAAGCAATGAAAGAGTTAACTATCTGGAGTTTGGTCAAGACAGTATTATAGGTAAACAGGTAAACACAGCTCGCCTTCTCACACAACCACATCAAAATTGTAACTAAAATAAGGAACAACCATCACTCAGAACCATCAGAAATTAAACTGAATGAAAGGAATAACTATGGAATTAAAGAAACTACTTCCATCCAGACTAGTAAGAGAGGAAGAGAGAATGGAACAGGCTAGTCTCACATCTACTGTGGTGGATAAAAATTTAGGAGCGATATTCTGGGGGCATGGAGTTCCAGGGCCCCAGCCCAGGGTTGCAGTACCAGGAAGATAGGTCCTCACGACTTTTGGCTGGAAAAACGAGCAGGGATTGAGTTTGTGGGAGAAACCTCAGGAGTCTCAAGCAATTCCTCTTGATCCACACAGATTTACTCAGACTCACTCCCCCTGGGCTCAGGCACCAGGGTAGCAGCTTGAAAGGCATCAATGGCACACAGGGAGGAGTTGAAGTGTCTGGCATCAGAGTGGGAGCTGGAGGAGAGCTTTCTCCCAGACGGAAAGGTGGGTAGAGGCCCTTGTCTCTTCTGAACCCTCCCCTTGCAGAACAAGGCAGGCAGGTGCGATATCTGAGACTCCGTCAACGGGACTAACACTGTCCCACCAAACTTACAGGCATATCCAAGCTGCTTTTCTTTCTTTTCTTTCTAATATTTTATTTATTTATTTTTAAAAGATTTTATTTATTATTTCCAGAGAGAGGGGAAGGGAGAGAGGCAGCGAGGGAGAGAGACATCAGTGTATGGTTGTCTCACCTGCCTCCAGCTACAGACCTGACTGGAGACCTGGTTTGCAACCTGGTTATGTTCCCTGGCTGGGGTATCAAACCATCGACCTTTGAGTTTGCAGGCCAGCGCCTTATCCACTGCCAGGACTTGTTTATTTTTAGAGAGACGGAGTAGGGAGAAAGAGAGGGAGACAAGTATCCGTATGGGAAAGAATCCACTGGGTTGCCTCTCACACCCCCAACTGGGGACCTGGCCCATAACCCAGGCATGTGCCCTGACTGGGAATCAAACTGGCGACCCTTTGGTTCACAGGCCAGCGCTCAATCCACTGAGCCACACCAGCAGGGCCCAAACTGCTTTTCTATATGAAGGACTGCTCTTGGCTCAGGCTTCACAACTTAACTAAATCCTCTCAAACAAGCAATAGCCAACCTCAGTGAGCCCCCAGACTCCATACTTCTTGCTATGGGGCCCCAGGCCTGGCACTAGCAACAACCAGCCTAGATTCACAGCTTGGCTTTGCCTGGGAACCTCCAAGCCCAGCATAAGTAGCCATCTCAAATGGTTTTACAGGTCAAGCAGGGTGGTGCTGAGCAAAACAAAGGTGGGGTCTGACCTTGGCCTGCACCACCCGAGCCAGCGCAATCAGTGGGCAGCTACAGATGACATCACAGCACCACCACCTGCCCCTGCACAGCTGATCCTCCAAGGAGAGTGGAGGTTGATGGCTGGTGGTCATTGGTCTCAGCCAATTCTTGCAGCTGACTGGCCTGCGTAATCCCTCCCATTGATTGCCAACAGAAATCAAGGCTCAACTATAAGAGGAGAGTGCACTCAGCCCACACAGAGGGTGCATGCACCTTGAGTACCCAGCTTGGATGATAGGGGAGGTTGTGCCACTGGACCTACAGGACATCTACTAAATTAGGCCATGCTACCAAGACAGTCATTCATACCAGCTCTACCTAATACACAGAAACAAACACAGGGAAGGCTGCCAAAGTGAGGAGGAAAAGAAACATGGCCCAGGCCTTGCTGGTGTTGCTCAGTGGATTAGGTGCCAGCCTGTGACCTAAAGGGTCACCGATTTGATTCCCAGTCAGGGCACATGATTAGGTTGTAGAACAGGTCTCTAGTTGGGGTGCAGGAGAGGCAACCACACATTGATGTTTCTCTCCCTCTCTTCCTCCCTTCTCTCTAAAAATAAATGTAAATAAAAGAAAAAGAGCCCTGGCTAGTGTGGCTCAGTGGAATGGCACTGGCGCTGGCCAAGAGTTGGCAGTTCGATTCCCAGTCAGAGGACATAACCAGGTTGCAAGCCAGGTCTTCAGCCAGGTCCATAGCCGGAGGCAGGTGATCTTTCTCTCCCTTTCTCTCCCTTTCTCCCTCCCTGCTCTTCTCTCTAAAAAGTAATAAATAAAAATCTTAAAAAAAAAAAAAAAGAAGAAGAAGAAGTACAAGCAGGTGTTACAGAATAGCCATGGGGATGTAAAATACAGTATAGGAAATAGAACAGCCAAAGAACTTAAACACATGGCTTGTGGACAGGAACAATGGTGTGAGGTTGCCTGAGGGAGTAGAGTGTGCTGGGTGGAGGGGGGAAAGGTGGAAAATTGGGACACCTGTAATGGCATAATCGATAAAATATAATTTTATTTATTTTTAAAATACTTTATTCATTTTTTTAAAGATTTATCTATTTATTACTTTTAGAGACAGGGGAAGGGAGTGAGGCAGAGAGGAAGAGAGACATCAATGTATGGTTGCCTTTCAGCTGCCCCCAGCCACAGACCTGGCTGGAGACCTGGCTTGCAATCTGGTTATGTGCCCTGGCTGGGAATCGAATCAGTGACCTTTGGGTTCGCAGGACAGTGCCTTATCCACTGTGCTACCAGCCAGGGCTTATTCATTATTTTTAGAGAGAAGGGAAGGGAGGGAGAAAGAAAGGGAGAGAAACATCAATGTATGGTTGCCTTTTACCTGCCTCCAACTGGGGACCTGGCTGCAGACCTGGCTAGCAACCTGGGTATGTGTCCTGACTGGGAATCTAACCAGTGACACTTGGGTTCACAGGTTGGTGCTCAAACCACTGAGCCATACCAGCCAGGGCTATAAAATATAAGTTTAAAATGGTTAACTAGCCCTGGCCATGTAGCTCAGTTGGTTAGAGCATCATCCGGATATGCGAAGGTTGCCTGTTCAATTCTGGGTCAGGGCACATACAATACTCAAGCAATGAATACATAAATGATTGGAACAACAAATCCATCTCTCTCTCTCTCTCTCTCTCTCTCTCTCTCTCTCTTTCTCTCTCTCTCTCTCTCTCTCTCTCTCTCTCTCTCATCAATAAATAAAAATAAATTAAAAAGAAAAGGGTTAGCAGGTTAGCCCTGGCTGGTGTGGCTCAGTGGATTGAGCACCAGCTTGTGAACCCAATACTGGTTCAATTACCAGTCAGGGCACATACCCAGGTTGCAAGCCAGGTCTCCAGCCAGGTCCTTAGCTGGAAGCAGGTGAAAGGCAACCATACATTGATGTTTCTCTTCCTTTCTTCCTCCCTCCCTGCCCTTCCATCTAAAAATAATCAATAAAGTCATTTTTACAAAACGGTTAACTTATTTGAAGACTCATAACTACTAGTGAAGGTACAATCAGTTGATATTATACAGAACAGACCCGCACTTCTAGAAAGAGACAAAATTTCAGTGAAATGTGAACAGTTAACTACAATGATAGAATTTAAAAGCTGGAAGGAGTCACTCTATCTAATTCATAACAACTAATAGTTCTGAATACTTTAAGTAACTGTGAAATTTTTAAGTAACTGTGACACAGAAGACCCAAAGAAAACTCATGAAGTGGTCTTAGATCTCTGAAAGGCCTTTGGAGTTGCATAAATTCATACTCATAGGTCAATATTGGTCTCTGTTACCAAAATAAAACATTTTTTTAAAGGAAATGTTTAAAAAATTTTATGTATTCATTGTAGAGATACAGGAAGGGGGGAAGAGAGAGAGAGAGAAAGAGAAAGAGAGAGAGAGATTGATTTGTTGTTCCACTTATTTGTGCATTAATTGTTGCTTTCTTTTGTTTTAGATTTTAATTCATTAATTTTAGAAAGAGGGGAAGGGAGAGAGGCAGAAAGGGAGAGAGACATCAATGTATGGTTGCTTTTCACCTGCCTCCAGCCACAGACCTGCCTGGATACCTGGTTTGCAACCTTGTTTTGTGCCCTGGCTGAGGAATCGAACCCGCGACCTTTGGGTTCGCAGGCCGGCACCTTATCCACTGTGCTACCAGCTAGGGCCTAATTGTTGCTTCTTGTACATGCCCTGATCAGGGATCTAACCTGCAATTTTAGCATGTCAGAACGATGCTCTAATCAACTGAGCTACCCAGCCAGGGCCATGAAAATAGAGCTCTTAACCTAGTTAAAGCTAGATGAAAGTTGATGGACTTAGTTTTCTTTTCCTGCAAACCACTAATTTGCTTATAACAACTATAATACTTCAAAACTACCCATTTGGCTTTGTATAGAGCTAGTCTGCTTAGTCTTTTTTCAATCTTATTCTGTTTAATTTGACATTTCCAAGACCCTATAGACACCATAATTAATGACAGCATAAGAATTTTTTTCATAGGCCTATACTTAACTTTAGGCTTATGAATATTGAAAAAACATTGGTTCAAAACAAAGAATAAAACCTAAGAAAAACCATGGCCCTGGCTGGTAGCACAGTGGGTAGGACGCCGGCCTGCGAACCCAAAGGTCACATGTTTGATTCCCCAGCCAGGGCACATAACAAGGTTACAAGCCAGGTCTCCAGTCAGATCTGTGGCTGGAGGCAGGTGAAAGGCAACCATACATTGATGTCTCTCTCCCTCTCTGCCTCTCTCCCTTCCCCTCTTTCTAGAAATAATGAAATAAAATCTTCAAATAAAAAAAAAACCTAAGAAAAACCAAATTTTGATTTTTTTCCTTTTAATTTTCCAGAGAATTTTTAAATTTTATTTATTTATTTTTTTAAATTTTATTTTTATTGTATTTTTTCCATTACCATTTATCCCCTTATACCCTCTTCTACCTCTTTCCACCCACTCCCTGAAGAATTTATATTTGCAAAAAGAAAGAGCAGGGCAGCCTGCAAACTCAGAAGTCACTGGTTTGATTCCCAACCAGGGCAACACAACCAGGTTGCAAGCCAGGTCTCCAGCCAGATTCGTAGCTGGAGGCAGGTGAAAGGCAACCATACATTGATGTCTCTCTCCCTCTCTGACTTTCTCCCTTCCCCTCTCTCTGAAAAATAATAAATAAAATCTTTTAAAAATTTTTTTAAAGAAAGGATAGGATATGATTAATTAAGGTAATATTATTTTGACAACGGCTATGCTGCCCTGGCTGGTGTGTCTCAGTGAGTTGCAAGCCAGCCTGTGAATCAAAAAGTCACTGGTTCGCTTCCCAGTCAGGACACATGCTGGAGTTGCTGGCCAAGTGCCCAGTTGGGGGCATGCGAGAGGTAGTCAATAGATGTTTCTCTCACTCTCTCACCTGCTCCTTTCCCTGTCTCAAAAAATAAATTTAACAATATATTTAAAAAGCAGATATCAGCCCTGCCTGGTGTGACTCAGTGGATTGAGTACTGACCTGTAAACCAAAGGGTCGGTGGTTCAATTCCCAGTCTGGGCACATGCCTGGGTTGCAGGCCAAGTCCCCACTTGGACGAGTATGAGAGGCAACCACATAATAATGTTTCTCTCCCTCTTTTTCTCCCTCCCTTTCCCTCTCTCTAAAAACAAAACAAATAAAATCTTTTAAAAACAATGATCATGCCACAAAACATGATTCTTGTTTCAGTAAACTGTACTATTCCAAAAATATATTTTATGTACAAAACTATAGAGATTTATTTGTTACATAAAATTTCATTTTGAGAATTATTTTTCTTTAAGTCTGTGTGTTGTATTCCTTTAACTTTATTCTGTTACTAGGTACTAAGGATTTCTTTTTAATTCCATTAGCTTACATAAGGAGCTTTGCATTTTTGGCTAAAGCACCAAAAATATATTTTCTCATTAAATATCAGAATTTTGTTTGGCAGGGATTAGGTTCTGCTTTTGCCAGATTACTTACAATTGTACTGAGGGGGAAAAAAGCATGTACATGTTCATGAAAGCTTGATGTTTTAGAAGAACTCATATTAAAAATAAAAGACCCCAAGTCTCCTCCCATAAAATTAATATGAAGGGCAGGAAATACTTGCTAAAAATAATTTTATTTTTCATTAAATAAACATTGTGCATGGATTTCCTAGTAGAAATTTAATGAAAGCCTGTGTTAATCATTAAGAGAATGATCTAGCTCAGCTGGAAAAACCTGTTTCTCTTTCAAGAGGGTTTTTGTTTGTTTGTTTGTTATTTGATTATGTAAAATATGTAATCTGTACTTTCACCTTTCTTGGTTTTATACTGTAAGCTTTTCAGATACATTATATTCTTATGTGGTCTATAAGAATTACATAAAAAGACATACTAAGTATTGAGTTATAAATCAACATTTGGTAATGAAATGAAGTGTAACAAAAATATTAGTACAGAAGGATAATGATCCCTGCTCCACCTATATCAGAGTGGAGCCAGTTGCAAGGATTATACAAGTAAATGTACATGAAAGAGCTTCAAAAAGTATAAACCCTCCATATAAGTAAGCTCAAGGAATCCTTCCTATAATTAGGCTTTACTGAACTAATTATGGCTTAGTTTTACACTAAATAAAACAGTCATGGGGCCCTGGCTGGTAGCACAGTGGGTAAGGTGCCGGCCTGCAAACCCAAAGGTCGCAGGTTCGATTCCCCAGCCAGGGCACATAACCAGGTTGCAAGCCAGGTCTCCGGTCATATCTGTGGCTGGAGGCAGGTGAAAAGCAACCATACATTGATGTCTCTCTCCCTTCCCCTCTTTCTAAAAATAATGAAATAAAATATTTTTAAAAAAAACAGTCATGAACCAGTATATGATTAATCGTGGATGTATAGTGATGAAATTCATTCATACAGTTTCTTGGCCATTTCCATAGCTCTCAGAAACCTTTATATACATTATCTCCTTGCCTTCCAGTCCCTGCATGGTTAATCCTTGCGTTTAGATCCAAAGTGTATGGGTAATGGTGCAGAAATCACTGGTGAAATTGTTGCTGTGTACAAAAGTGGAAACTGTGTTCATAAACCCTGCCATCAAGTGGCCCTCAAATAGATTTACGTGGGCAGTCAGGTTAGCTCTGTTTTCTAACATGTGAAAATAAGAATATATAAAAATAGATAAATTTAGGGACGATAAAATAATTGGTCTGGTACTCTTGCACTCTGCCATTGCGCCTCTCATTCATTATATTCCCAGCATCTCTGTAATTTACAGCTGAGGAACCCCAGACATAGAGGTTATGTGACTCACCTAAATCATACGGTGAATCACCAGTCAAGCTATTCTTATAGGCCGTGAAAATGTTTCTAGCTAATTTTTGGCATGAATTAGCTAAATTGGCTGCCTCACTGTCTGAACTCAGAATATATATGTCCAAATCAGGGCTCTTTTATGGATGGCAAGACCTCGCTGGCCATGTGATACCAAACCACAAAACCAAACACCAGTAATAAATAGGTATATGTGGTCCTTAGCATGCCTACTCAACTAGAATTGAAAAATTAAAGTAATTCTAAAACCCCCAAATTTATAACTATGTTTCTCATCTCAAGCATTTGGAACAGAGAAAGAGAACATTTCACTCCATTGCCAAGGCAAACCTTGGAGGTCAGGAGGCAGATCTCCCTAATCGCTGTGTCCTTAATGATGAGTATGCTGTCTAGACCGTTAATAATCACTGAGTTAATTTTTTCAGCACCTAAATGTGTGAATGAAGGCATGAGTGAAGAAATTAATAAATGAACAGGTGGGAAAACTTCAAAGTTGTGTATTGACAAATACAGGGTGTGCGTGATCAATTGGCAAAATTTTAGTAAAATAAACAACATACCACAAAAGTGTTATATTTTGAAATACATTTATTCTTATATATAAATACAGAAACATAGTCATTATTTTTTAAATTGTTCCAAAAAGTCTCTATGGGCTGCAATAATAGACTCGATTTGACTTCGGAATCTTGAGCACACCTTAATTCACTTTTCTTTATCCATGGACATCATCATGCTTTCAGTCTTAACTTTAACAGCCTATATTGGTATGAGGTTGTTTATTAACTTCTCTCTCACAAATGTTTCATGCATAATAGTCTAAAAGATTTGCATCTGGTGAACTAGGAGGCCAGATTTCCTTTGACCAAGATTCAAGGACATTGACACAGATATTCTTGCACCTTTTTGGCGTTATGTGCTGGTGCACCATCTTGTTGGGAGATAAAATGACGTCCATTTGCAACTTGCTTCATCCATAGTACAACTACTTCTCTCAAAACGTCAAGGTAAACATCCTGTATCTTCATTGATGATCTCCTGGATTCTGTGTTCCGTATCTAGACTTGTGCGATCCTTGCGTACCTTATGCATTTTCCTTGTTGGTGTGGTGACATCAGGATCAGCATCATATACCTTCTTCACGTTGTGAAGTGTATGTAAAGGGATGTTATTGGAGTCTGCAATTTTATTAGCAGTTCGCCCTGCATACAGTCCAAAAATGATGGTTGCTCTAACATCGTATTCCTTTGACATGATGATTGCTCTCAGAATTTAACACTTTATATCTGAAACAATGATGTTAAATCATAACCTTAGAACCATAGTTTTTAAAAATTAATAAAAAGCACATGAAATAAGGAGATGCAACGTTATTGCCAATTGATCGCGCGCACGCTGTATAATACAATTTGGAAGCAATACTGATTTTCTACAAAATTGTTTTCTTCTTTTTTAAGGAACAAACATTAAAACCTACTATGTTCCACCCTGGCTGGCGTAGCTCAGAGGATAGAACGCTGGCTTGCAAACCAAAGGGTCACAGGTTCAATTCCCAACCAGGACACATGCCTGGGTTGCGGGCTAGGTCCTCAGTTGGGGGCATGTGAGAGGCAACCACACACTGATGTTTCTCTCCCTCTCCTCTTCCCTCCCTTCCCCTCTCTAAAATTAAATAAATAAAATATATTTTTTAAAAAACTTACTATGTTCCAGGCTCTGTGCTAGATGCTCGAGAGTCCATTCTCATCTCAAGAGGGCTGATGGGCAATAAGAACTGCATCTAATTCAGGCTGTCTGGGGGAGGGCCTGGGGGAAACTTTTTGGGAGGAGTGAGCCTTGAACTAGTCAAGGAGGTGGAGGAAGGGAGTTCTGCTTGAGAGAGAAGCATGCAGAGCTCAGAATCAAGAAAGTTTGAGGAACTAGATAAAATGGAAGCTTTGAGTGAGAGGTCTGAGGGCATTTATTGAGAATCCTCGAGGATTCTTTATGTCACGAGGTCTCCTTGGGTACACATTTAGGATACATTTGACTCTGGTTGGTATGACTCAGTGGACTGAGCACTGGACTGTGAACCCAAGCTTTGCTGGTTCGATTCCCAGTCAAGGCACATGCCCAGGTTGCAAGCCAGGTCTCCACCTAGGTCCCTAGCTGGAGGCTGGTAAAAGGCAACTATACATTGATGTTTCTCCCACTTCCTTCCTTCTTCCCTTACCTTCTCTCTAAAAATAATGAATAAAATCTTTTTAAAATTTTGGTCTCTCTTTCCCCACACAGATTAGAGAAATTCAAACTGGTATGATGGGTTTTTAATTTCTGGCAGGAAACTGATAAATTAATCTAAAGCAGGTTTTGTGAGGAATGTTGGGGGATAAAAGATAGGATATTCATTCACCCAGCAACCTTACTAGTTCTAAAACTTTGCCAGGGCTGGATGGAATATATGTCCCACATAGATTTCCTTTTTATTTGAAATAAATAAACAGGCCACCTGTTTAATGAGTTTAATGAAACTTTGTTTCACTTCATTGTTGGTCTCTACTGACATCTCTTAGTCCTATTACATAACACTAATGATGTGTATTAAGTGCTTACAGTGTACTCAGGAGTTCTGGGAGATAATGATGGGGGAAAAAAGACGATTCAGGCTGGGTCCTCCTGAAGTTATAGTCTTATTCACAGAAAGATTTAAAATCATCATTCCCCCATTCCAAAAATAGTGCAGGGGCCATTGGTAACCACTGCATTGTTTAACTAAAAAATAACTAAGTAAGTAGGTAAATAAATAAATTATGAATAAATAAATAAAAATGTAAAAAGCCCTGGCTGGTGTGGCTCAGTGCATTGAGTGCCAGCCTACAAACCAGAGTGTCCTGGGTTGGATTCCTAGTCAGGGCACATACTTGGGTTGCAAGTCAAGTCCTGGTCTGGGGATGAGCAAGAGGCAACTACACTTTGATGTTTCTCTCCTTCGCTTTCTAATTTCCTTCCCCTCTCTACAAAAATTAATAAATATAATATTAAAAAGAAAAGAAAAGAATTTTTATATACCAATAATGAACTATCAAAAAGAGAAACTAAGGAAATAATCCCATTTACTATTGCAACAAAAAAATTAAATCACCAGCCTGCGAATCCAAAGGTCACTGGTTTGATTCCCAGTCAGGCCACATAACCAGGTTGCAAGCCAGGTCTCCAGCCAGGTCTGTAGCTGGAGGCAGGTGAAAGGCAACCATACATTGATGTCTTTCTTTCTCTCTCCCTTTCTCTCTCTCTAAAAATAATAAATGAAATCTTTATAAATAAATAAATAACATCAAGTACCTAGGAATAAATTTAACCAAGGAGGTAAAAGATCTGTACTTGAAAAACTATAGGACACTGAAGAAAGAAACTGAGGAAGATCCAAATAAATGGAAGCATATACTGCATTCATGAATGGGAAGAATTAACATCATTAAAATAGCCATACTACCCAAAGCAATCTATGGATGCAAAGCAATTCCTATCAAGATTCCAATGACCTGGCTCTTTTCCTCGAGGACTCCTGGATGATTGTGCTGCATCTGCCTGTGTTTCCCAATTAAAAGTAAAGGTACTTTGGATGGGAAGGGACTCTGGTTGCAGACTAGGGTCAGGATGGCCTGGCAGACAGCGATGAGTTTATTATTCTTTACTGGGTGTTTTATTTTATTTTAAAATATTTTATTCATTATTTTCAGAGAGGACAGAGAGAGAGGAAGAAAGGGAGAGAAACATCAATGTATGGCTGTCTTTCACCTGCCTCCAGCTTCGGACCTGGCTAGAGACCTGGCTTACAACCTGGTTATGTGCCCTGTCTGGGAATTGAACCAGCGATCATTGGGTTCACAGGCCAGCACCAATCCACTGAGCCACACGAACCAAGAATCATTGGGTGCATTAGAAGAGTCAAGCTCCAAGGCAGAAACCTGCTATTCTTCCAAAATTGTACAGCTTTTGTATCTTACATTGTTTTAGTTTGTAAGCTAACACTATAGAAATAAGATAATTAAAAACTAACAAAGGGAATGATAGAGGAACTCCGGTGTTAAAGAGTTTAGCCTTGCCCCGGCTGGTGGCACAGTGGATAAAGCACCGGCCTGCAAACCCAAGGTTCGCTGGTTCGATTCCCAGCCAGGGCACATGGCCAGTTGCGGGCCAGGTCTCCAGCCAGGTCCGTGGCTAAAGGCAGCTGAGAGGCAACCATACATTTATGTCTCTCTCCTCTCTGCCTCTCCTTTTTCCATCTCTCTAAAAATAACAAATAAAATCTTTAAAAAAAAAGATTATGGCCTTAATTGATAGGCTTAAGTAGAAAGCTGTTATTCCAAAATTGTGTAGTTTTTTAAATAAAGACTTCTTCCCTTTATATCACACACACACACACACACACACACACACACACACACACACACACAATGATACCAATAACCTATTTCACGGATCTAGAACAAATATTCAAAAAATATATAGGGAACCATAAGAGACCCCAAATAGCCTCAGCAATCTTGAGAATGAAGAACAAAGTTGGAGGAATCACAATACCCAATATCACACTATACTACAAGGCCACTGTAATCAAGACAGTCTGGTACTGGCATAAGAACAGACACATAGATCAATGAAATGAAATAGAGAGACCAAAAATAAACCCATGTCTCTATGGTCAATTAATATTTGACAAAGGAGGCATGAGCGTACAATGGAATAGGCAGTCTCTTCAATAAATGATTGGACAGGTACATGCAAAAAAATGAAATTAGACCATCATCTTACACCATACACCAGAATAAACTTGAAATGGATAAAAGACTTAAATATAAGTTTCAGTGATAACATTAAAATCCTAGAGGAAAATATATGCAGTAAAATTTCTGCTATTTCGCCTAACAATATTTTTGCCAATGTATCTCTGAGGGTAAGGGACATAAAGGGAAAAATAAACAAATGGGATTACATCAAATTAAAACAGTTCTGCACAGCTTAAAAACCATCATCAAAATGAAAAGGGAAACAACCGTATGGGAGAACATATTTGCCAAACAATACATCAGACAAGGGTTTAATCTCCAAAATATATAAAGAACTTATGCAATTTAACACCAGGAATAAAAATCCAATTTAAAAAGTGGACAGCTCCTCCTCCTCCTTCTCCTCCTCTCCCTCCTTCCCTTTCTCCTCCCCTCCTCCCACTCTTCTCCTCTCCTCCTCAAAAAAAAAAAGAAAAAGAAAAAGAAAAGAAAAAGTGGACAAAGGACCTGAATATACATTTCTTCAAGGAGGACATATAGATGGTCCACAGACATATGAAAAAATGCTCAACATCACTAATTATCAGAGATGCAAATTAAAACTGCAATGAGATACCACCTCACACCTTCCAGAGTAGCCATCATTAACAAATCAACAAACAAGTGCAGGTGAGGATGAAGATGTGGAGAAATGGGAACCCTGGTGCACTATTGGTGGGAATGCAGGCTGACAAGTGCGGCCACCGTGGAAAACAGTATGGAATTTCTTCAAAAAAACTAAAAATGGAACTGCCTTTTGACCCAGCAATTCCACTGCTTGGATTCTACCCAAAGAATCCTGAAACACCAATTCAGAAGAACCTATACACCCCTATGTTCTCAGTACTGCTATTTGCAATAGCCAAGTCCTGGAAACAGCCTAAGTGCCCATTAGTGAATGAATGGATAAAAAAACTGTGGTGCGTTTACACATTGGAATACCACACAGCAGAAAGGGAGAAGGAACTCCTACCTTTTGGAACAGCGTGGATGGAACTGGAGAATATTATGCTAAATGAAATAAGCCAGTTGGTAAAAGACAAATACCATATGATCTCATCTATAAAAGGAATCTAATGAACAAAATTAACTATTGAGCAAAGTAGAACCAGAGACATAGAAGCATGGAACAGGCTGACAGCTGTAAGAGAGGGTGGAGAGGGGGAACTGATAGAAAGAAGATGAAGGGATTGGTGAAAGAACATATATGAAGTACCATGGACACAGACAATGGTGAGGGGCCTGATTATGGAAGTGGGCGGTGGACTGGATGGAGATAAAGGAGAAAAAAATAGGACAACTGTAGCCCTGGCTGGCGTGGCTCAGTGGCCAGAGTGCAGGCCTGTGAAACAAAACCAGTTTGATTCCCAGTCAGGGCATGTGCCTAGGTTGCGGTCCAGGTCCACAGTTGGGGACGCGATAGGGAGGCAACCACACATTGATGTTTCTCTTGCTCTCTTTCTCCCTCAGTTACCCTCTCTCTAAAAAGTAAATCAAGAAAATCTTTAAAAAATAAAAGTGGGCCCTGGCTGGTGGCTCAGTGGAAAGATGCCGGCCTGCGAACCCAAGGGTCACTGGTTCGATGCTCAGGCAGGTCACAAAATCAGGTTGCAAGCCAGGTCTCCAGCCAGGTCTGTGGCTGGAGGCGGGTGAGAGGCAACCATACATTGATGTCTCTCTCTCTCCCTCTCTGCCTCCCTCCTTTCCCCTCTCTCTAAAAATAATAAATACAAGCTTTAAAAAATAAAAAGCTAATAATTTAAAAAGTGGGACAACTGTAATAGCATAAGCAATAAAGTAAATAAACAAAAGGAACAAAGGAGTGTAAACACAGTGTGCTACAGTGCTACATTGTGTGGTATAAACTATCATTATTACTGGAACACAGAAAGACAAATGAGGGTGCGGTCCAATAATGGAGTTGGGTTCGTGAAAGTGATGCAATCAAAGCTGAAGAGATTGTTGAAGGCCATTTCAGATACTAAAACTTGATGATGGTGTATGACATATTGGTGGTTGTTTTCCTTTGTTTTCTATGCAAGTTTAATGATTGGAGCCCCTTAATGAAGGACTTATATATTTGTCTGGCATATGTCTTGAATAATATTTTAATATCTTTCCATACACATTTCATTAAATAAAAATGCTTTGAACAGTATTTCATGTTGAAGGAATTTAGCCTCCCTTGCTTTGAAACAAAAAAACAAAATCAAAAAACAAATTGAAGCTAAAATCTACTCAAAGCCCTGTTCAAGCATTCCCTCTTCTTTTGGATATGGTCAATTAATTCCAATGACAAATCAGGAATGGAAGCAAGTCAGCAGGTGATTCATGGTGTGACTGAAGGGGCCTGGTAAACTTTCTGTCTGTTTTTTCATCTGCCTGTAGGAAATAATAGTCTCACAGAGGTGTTATGAAAAATAATTGAAGCTGGTAATGTGCTTTGAGATCCACAGATGAACCATGCTTTCAAACTGCATAATTACACACCACAGAGAGTCTCCCAGACTGGCTTCCCCTACTCACGTTTTAATAGGTATTCAAAATGATACGGCTGAAGTAAGTTTTCCTTCTTAAGTTACTACTACGTTATTTAGTCACTATACCAGTTGCCTTTAAAATAGAATGCAAGCCCTGGCTGGTGTGGCTCTGGATTGGTGCTGGTCTGCAACCCAAAGGTTGCTGGTTCGATTCCCAGCCAAGTCACATAACCAGATTGCAAGCCAGGTCTCCAGCCAGGTCCCCAGCTGGAGGCAGCTGAAAGGCAACCATACATTGATGCTTCTCTCCTTTCCCTTTCTTCCTCCCTCCCTGCCCTTCTCTCTGAAAAGAATGAATAAAATCTTTTTTAAAAATAAAAATAGAATAGAATAGAACGCAGCCCACAGAACTAGGAAGTACCACTAATTCTTTGGCTTTAGAATTCTTTTCTTTTCTTTTCTTTCTTTTTATTACTTTGTTGATGTTGTTGGCTTTAGAATTCTTAGTCTTTCCTTTTGGGTAGCTTAGTTTTCCAGGTCACTGTCGACCTTCATTTCTCAATTTTTCCACTTCCGTTGCCTTTCTCATCTCCTTTCTGATGACAGCCTCCAAAGACTGTAAAGAAATCAGCTCAAAGGCTTCACTGAAATCTAACAGAAGCCCTTCCTTTGCTCTGCTTAATATTTGGTAATTTCTTCTTTGCTCTGATTATTCCTCTTGCTTCCCTCTTCCGCTCTCCCCTATTTTATTATTATTTTTTCCCCACTCTCCCCTATTTTAATCGGCCTTTTACAAACACAGCAGGCGAAATTCTTTAGATGACTCCACAGCAGGAGAAGAAAGGAGATGCTGAAATCCAAATGTTCAGTTGTTGAGTCAGGGGAGGAAAGGGGGTGGGGGTGGGCAAGGCAAAAACAGGAATCAGATGCCAGCAAGATGTTGTGACAACATCAGAGTCTGTCTGGGTTGCAAAGGGAAACCTAGAACAACAAAGTCGATTGAGACACCTGTGAGAAAAGAACCATTGACCCCTAATCTGGCAGCCTTCCCACAATTTCCTTTGGCCACTTGAGAGAAGGAAGCGAGAGAATGTGGCATCCCTCCCCCATCACAGGAAAAACAAGGTCAGGCTGATATATCCTAATGACCTTGGACCTACAGTGCCATCTTTATGTTCAAAGGAAAGCACATTTTTCTGAATGCTTGCTTCCAAGGTGAAAGATGAAATAGAATATGAGACTGAAATAAAGGTACAAATCCCCCCCCCCCACAGCCCATAGTTTGGGGGTTGGGAAGGAGATAATACAACATTTAAAGTACTTTGCATATCTTTGGCAAGCTGATAGCGACCTAATAGGTGTGCTAACACCCCGGGGCAAAAGGTGTTTGTGACTTTCAGGATTTAAAAGGAGGGGGTGGGGAGCCTTGAGGAAATGGGTGGCATTGAAACCAGAAAAGGCAGTCATCTGTCAGACCCAATAAACAGAGACAGGGATTGAATCTTTGTGGCCGCTTTATTCAGATGGTCAGCGATCTGAGAAGACAGAGGGGCTTGCCCTGTAACAGACTGTTTTACATTCTGTTTATCAACGGGCTCTTTTATAAGGAAAAGAAAGGTGTAGATAAGGGGTGTCCTGGGTGGTGGTCATCTCACCCTGGAGTATAATGGCTCAGATACCACCTTGATTGCTTGCCATCCTCCTGAAGCACAAAGGTGGAACTGCTTACGGTCTCCTGGAGTCAAGGTGGGTCATTCCTACAGTTCCTGAAACAATAGCTTTTACATACATTGATTACTAAGCTTATTAGCTGTTACCTGGAAATAAAACTTTCCATTATTTGAGTCCCACATCACTTCCCCACTGTTAGTTTAAACTGTATTATTTCTATGAGATCAGTTTTATGTGGAAATACTCATTTTGTTGTTGTTGAGCACATTTCTTAACATTAGGAAGACATTTAATTGCAGATCCACATAAGAGGGCACATTGTGTGCAACAACACACTATGATAAAGCACAAAACAGTTTTCAGCACAGTTGATAAGTTACACACTCCCCAGCTGGGGCTACATTAGTGACTTAAGGAAAACATTTCCCTGTCTTTTAGAGCTACCACAGATTCCCAATTATAAATATCAGAATAGGTTGTTTTCTCACTGATATGCTTAAATAAAGTATCATTTCAAAGGCTTTCCAGGGAAATGAAACTGGAAAAGCCGGTGTTCATGCTGCCTGTCATCTACCAGACCTAATAAGCAGAGACAGGGATTGAATCTATGGGCACTTGATTCAGATGGTTGGTGATCTGAGAAGACAGCAGGTTTGCATCCTAAGAGACTGTCTTACATTCCCGTTATAAACGGGCCCTTTTCATAAGAAGAAGAAAGGTGTAGGTAAGAGGTTTGGAATTCAGGGGAAAAGTTAAAGGAGATCAAAGCTACAGCATTCTTCCATCAGTGTCCTGGGTGGGGCTCTTTTGTCCTGGGGAAGGTTTTTGTGCCTTGGAGTCAAGGTGGTCAAACCTTTTGTTCCTGAAAGAATAGCTTCCACATTCATTAATTACTAAACTTATTAGCTGTTACCTGAAACTAAAATTTTCCAATATTTGAGTTCCCCATCAGGAATACAAACACCTATAAGACACATAATGAAAGTTTGTTCAACGAAAGTTCCTCCTGTGAGACAAAAGTTAGAAATGTTTAGAACAATTTTTTGCTAAATATACCCAAATATTTTCATCTCATTTGAAAGGAACAAGTCCTCCATAACATGAGGCTAAACAGAAAGTCATGAAAATAACGTAAGTCATTGCTTTTGAATGACTTTCAGGTCTTTTTGAGGCTTGGTGGTCCTTTGTTGTTTCGGTGCTTTCTTTACTCTTGTGTGATGGATCTAAGGTTTCATTTCTGCCAACTCCACCATGGTAGGGGTGGGTGAGGAGTGCATCCCAAGGTCCAGTCTGCTTCTCTTCTAGATGGCTTTCTTGAAACCCTTTCTTCCAGGCCTTGAGTAGCACCTTCTCTCCAGGCTCAAAGAATTGTAGTCAACTTGTAGGGGAGAGGTCTGTAATACAAGCTATGTCATTAATTACAGCAAAGGTCTGACTTAAATGTTGTACATTTTCATTACCTTCACTTCTTGATCTACATACATATCTCCCACCCCAATCATAGCCTGAAATGGTCACCCATACTTAGATTCATAAGGACTCAACTGAGTCCTGCTTTGGGGAGCCACCCTTACCCTGAGCAAGACAATGGGTAAAGCTTGATCCCAATGGAGATGAGTTTCTTGGCACAGCTGGACTATATTTTTCTTCAAGGTGTGATGCGATGCATCTTCTCTATCTTCCCAGAAGCCTGAGGTCTCCTTGCTGTGTGGAGTCTCCACTTGATTCCTAAAAATTTACTAACCACCCTGGCTGGTGGCACAATGGATAAGGCACCAGCCTGAGAACCCAAGAGTCGCAGGTTCGATTCCCCAGCCAGGGCACATAACCAGGTTGCAAGCCAGGTCTCCAGTCAGGTCTGTGGCTGGAGGCAGGTGAAAGGCAACCATACATTGATGTCTCTCTCCCTCTCTGCCTCTATCCCTTACCCATCTCTCTAAAAATAATAAATAAAATCTTTTAAAATTTTTCCTAACCTTTGTGTAATTTCTGAAACAAAAGCAGGTAGGTCCATTATCACTCTGTATGCTGTCAGGGAGGCCAACGCGAGGGATTATTTTCTTCAGTAAGGCTTTCAGTCCCTCTGAGAGTTTCTTAGCTCTAGTAGGATAGGCTTCTACCTGTTAGGTCTGGTGATCCTTCTTTGTTCTGATGGGGATTTGTTTCCAGGTTGTTGTTCTGGCACACAACACATCTAGCAATTTCTCTTCCTTTCTTTCTTTCTTTCTTTCTTTTTTTTTAAAGATTATATTTATTACTTTTAGAGAAAAGGGAAGGGAGAGAGGCAGAGAGGGAGAAAGGCAAAGAGGGAGAAAGACATCAATGTATGGTTGCCTTTCACCTGCCTCCAGCCATGGACCTGGCTGGAGAACCTGGCTTGCAACCTGATTATTTGCCCTGTCTGGGGAATTGAACCAGCGACCTTTGGGTTTGCAAGGCAATTACTTTTCATATGGCTTTAGACATTCCAGGACTTGCAAGCCACAGTTTAATATATGTGTTTAATGAATCCTTCACATAGCGAGTGGCTTTATGTAAATGCTTCATGACAGGCTTTACAAAATGCTTTATGTAAATGCTTCATGACAGGCTTTACAGTTCAGGAAGCTGTAGAAACTCCTTTCTTATTCCTTCTTCATCCACTATCAGCTCCTTCGTCATCAAAACCCCAGCTCTCAGCCCTGACTGGTGGCACAGTGGATAAGGCACCGGCCTGCAAACCCAAATGTCGCTGGGTTGATTCCCAGCCAGGACACATAACCAGGTTGCAAGCCAGGTCTCCAGCCAGGTCCGTAGCTGGGGGCAGGTGAAAGGCAACCATACATTGATGTCTGTCTCCTTCTCTGCCTCTCTCCCTTCCCCTCTCTCTGAAAATCATAAACAAAATATTTAAAACAACAACAAAAACAGCTCTCAGCTTTCTCTAAGTCTATAGTCAAATATTCAGGGTCAAATTGTGACCAGTCTAGAATATGTATCAAATGTATTATAAACATTCCCATAGCAGCTCTTGGCTGCTCAATCAGCTAGATTGTTTCCTCTAGCCACTTCAGAGACCTCTCTCTGATGCCTGGGGTGGTGCATAACTTCCACATACATGTAAAGGTACCTCAACAGCTTCTAATCATTTTAAAATGTCTGCTGCATGCTTAACCATTTTTTTTTTTTTTTTATTGGAGGTTAATGGTTCTGTTTCCTTCCAGATGAAACCACGTGATTGCAAAATTAGTAAAGCTTACCTTGAGTCAGTATACGTATCCACTTTCTTTCCTGCAACAATTCCAGTGCCCTTGTCAATGCAATTGGTTCAGTTTTCTGAGCAGAGGTTTCTGCCAGCAATGCCTTGGCCTTCACTACTCCTTCAAGAATCACAACTGCATACTCAGCCTTTTGTTTCCTTCATCCATATAACTGCTTCCCTCTGCATATAGAGTCCAGTCTGCCTTTCCTAGAGGATCGTCCTGTCAACCAATTCTTCTAGAATAAACTTATCAATTATCTCAGCACGATCATGTATTAGCCCAGACAAGTCAGGCTCCAGAAGAAGAGAGGCAGGATTTAACTTACTTACAGTGTTCAGGAAGATGTGATTGTTGAGAACTGCTTGGTTACCTGCCCATTCTTCAGTAGTAAGCCACAAATGTCTCTTTTGCTTCAGTAGGCTCAGCACTCGGTGGGGTATATAAATGGTGATAGGCTGTCCCAAGGAAGATTTTCAGCATCCTGTAAGAGTTTGCAAGTGACAGGAACAACTCTCAAGCAGGTTGGCTATCCTTAGTGTGATCTAGTTACCTTGACAAATAAGCAATGGATTGTGGAATGTCACTAGGCATCTCAATAAGGACTCCTAGGGGAACGCTTTGCCTTTGGTGAACACACGGGAGGGCTGTAGTAGGTTTGGAAACCCCAGGGCTGTAGTAGGTTTGGAAACCCCAAGGCTGACAGAGAAGCCAGGTGCACCTTTAGGGACTCAAAAGCCTGGGGGCACTCCTTTGTCCTTCTAAAGGAATAGACTCTGGTCCTTTCAGAGTTTTTCCAGTTGAACAGATCTGATTTACAAAACAGAGTACGTGCCCAATGATATACTGCAGGCTGCCCTCTGGCCCTACTCTCACTGGAAGTTTTCACAAAAAGGTATTGCCCTGCCCTGGTAGGGCCTTTTCCTCTTTCGGATTTGGTCCCCCGATGGGTTAGAGACAGCCTGGTGGCTCAGTGGATTGGTGCTGGCCTTCGAATGCAAAGGTCACTGGTTTGATTCCCAGCCAGGGCACATAACCAGGTTGCAAGCCAGATATCCAGCCAGGTCCTTGGCTGGAGGCAGGTGAAAGGCAACCATACAATGATGCTTCTCTCCCTTTCTTCCTCCCTCCCTGCCCATCTCTCTAGAAATAATAAAATCTTTTTTAATTAATTAAAATTGTAGGAAAACAAAAGAGAAAGTTTCTAGGTAAGATATTTTGTCCAACTTCCCTGATATTTGACAAAATGACTCTAGTTACACTATAATACAGTAAAATAAAGACCCATTTGGTGACCAGCACAGTTATATAATACAGAAGCCAAAAAGTATTACAATAAAAAGCATTTTCTTTTTAGTCGTTTATAAGCATGAGTTGACCAATCAGCCAAAATTCACCCCAAAGGGCTGCTTCCTGAAACAGAGGCTTCCCCCTGCATTCTCCCAGACAGAGCTCTGTAATATCACAAAAAACAGAAGACGTCCTTTTACCAATCAGATCTTCTCAGGCATAAGGCCTGAATTCCAGGAATCCTGGTAGCAAACCCCATCAAATCTGCTGCCTCCTCAGTAACTGCTGATGATAGTAACCGCCTGTGTCCTTCTAAGATATCTCAGCCTGCTGGCAAGGCCTTTGTCCTTCAAAGATGTCCTAGCCTGCCCGTGAGAACCTGATAACCCCTCTTGTGGTAAGCCTCTGTGTTCTCAGAGCCAACTCCCCCAAAGCCATCAACAGAGAGTCTCTTCAACTCCCTCTTCCCTTATCCCCTTAAAAACTCCTGCCTTTCTTTGTTAGCTGCTGACACCTTCTTGCCTTCTGGTCTCAGCCTGCTGTGCAGCCCGCCAAAGAAATCTTTTAAACTCAGGGCCTATTCCCCTGTCGTTTCTCCTCTCACTCTCATCAGACCTAACAATTGGGTGTTGAAACCTGGGACGGTGAGAAGGAGCAGCTAAAGAGCTGGACCCTGCCTGCCTTTGCCTGGCCTTCACATCAACACCTGAAAAATTTCCCAGGTAAGGAGCCTGCCCCTCCCAGCAGCACTCCCTTTCTGTTCTGTTCGGTACCAGGTACTGTTCCAGGGTCCAGGACACTGTCTTTGGAAAATCCCAACGCTGGGGCACAGTTGCTGCTGGGTCCAGGACCCTCAAGAACTGAGGATGGTGGGATGCCTCCCTCCCCTTTCTCCCAAACCCCCTCTGGCTTAGGAACCTCTTGGGTGGGACACCCCTCGATGAGTCTCCTTTCACCTCCGGAAGAGGCCTCCTGACTCCGAGTCCCTGTGAATCATAGGGAGTGACCTGTGAAAGCTGTTCTGTACCGTGTACTGTTTCAGGGTCCAGGACTATAATGGCCAAATTTCTGTACTGACTTAGGTAACAAATCCTGACTGACCTAGACAATTATTATTGCTGTCTAGACAGATGAAGTGAGGTTCTATATGTACAGACCTTTTTAAAGCTGCACAGGCATCTCCATCTCTCTGTCAGTCCTCCTCTCTGCTCTTTTCCCAGCCTCCTCTCTGACTGCTACTCCTCTCACTCTCTCGAGACCCCTTTAGATCATGCGGAGGACTGCCTCCTCTCTGTCCCTTCCGTCCCCCTCCTTTGTACTGGGCCAAGGCAGACTGGGGACTGCCCCCTTGAGCTGAAATATCTCAAGGATTTATTCTCTTCTTTTTACAAAAGAGAAAACTTTAGACTAACCAGGCTCTATGCATTTTAAAATACATGGAAAGGTTGCAAACCAGGTCTCCAGTCAGGTCTGTGGCTGGAGGCAGGTGAAAGGCAACCATACATTGATGTCTCTCTCCCTCTCTGCCTCTCTCCCTTCCCCTCTTTCTAAAAATAATGAAATAAAATATTTTTAAAAATAAAATAAAATACATGGAAAGCTTTGTCAAATATGAAAATAAATAAGTCTTTGGAACACTAACTCCTAGACTCAGGAGCTGCTAGGTCCTGGGTACAATACGGTAATTATCTTGCAGCTCAAACTCATTGCTAGTTATAGAAATAGGTAGGTGCCAGCCTCTCCAACACAGAGAAAAAAAAAAGTGTCACTTTTAAACTCAGCTGCTGCCTGAGGCCTGAGTCTGTAATCTCAGCACTCGTCTCCAGCCCCTGCTCTGCGCAGGACAACCCACTTCCAAGCCACCTCCCCACATCGGAATTTTCACAGAGATTGCCTTGCCTCTCCTCCTACCTCTGAGGAGGCAGGTAGAGCATGGGCTCTGTTGAACCAGACACTATTAACACTACTGGGCAGTTTGTAGAAGATTTAAAAGTTATATATATATATATATATATATATATATATATATATATAAATTTTATTGTTGTTGTATTACATCCATCTATTTTCATATTTTTTAAAGATTTTATTTATTAATTTTAGAGAGAGAGGCAGGGAGGGAGGCAGAGAGGAAGAGAGACATCAATGTATGGCTGCCTTTCACCTGCCTCCAGCTATGGACCTGGCTGGAGACCTGGCTGGAGACCTGGCTTGCAACCTGGTTATGTGCCCTGGTTGGGAATCTAACCAGGGACCTTTGGGGTTTGCAGGTCGGCTTCTGATCCACTGTGCCACCAGCCAGGGCGAAGATTTAAAAGTTTTAAAAGACAACACTGACATCATAAAACATGCAGAGATGAGTACTGCCAGTGACCCCTCCTGCTTTAGGACCTTCTTCTCCTATTTCTTCTCTCTCCTCCAAGCCATGCTAATACCCTTAATAACTCCAATAATAATCATCTGCTTTTTTCTCTTAGTAGGTCCCTGCCTCCTACACCTTCTAAGTTTTGTCCACAGGACAGTTCAGGCTGCCACGAACCAACTTGTTGGTGACATACTCCTACTCTATACCCTTCTGTATCAACCAATAGGTCAAGAAGAAATATAGGGAAAGCTCTATGTCCTATATGTTAGTTAGCCTTGAGGTAGCTCCAGAAGAATTGACCTCCAGCCTAACTCCACAGAATCAATAAAACAAAGGCAGGACTCTTAGCCATAAGACCTGAGTTCTGGGAATCCCGGTATAATTGTAGCAAACCCTATTGCGTATGCTTCCTTCTCAGTAACTGCTGATGATAGTAACTGCTTGTGTCCTTCCAAGATATCTCAGCCTGCTGGCCAGGCCTGTGTCCTTCAAAGCCCGTGAGAACTTGGTAACTCCTCTCTTTTCTGTTCTCAGAGCCAACTCCCCCAAAGCCATCAACTAGGGGCCCCCTCAACTCCTTCTCCCCTTTCCCCTTTAAAACCCCCTACCTTTCTTTTGTTAGCTGCTGATACTTCCTTGCCATCCTATTCTCAGCCTGCTTGTGCAGTTGGCCAAATAAATCTTTCAAACTCATGGCCTATTTATTCCCCTCTTGTTTCTCCTTTCACTCTCGCTGGACCTAACAGAGCTCTGTAAACCAGACGGCACCTTATGGCACCTCAAACCAGAAGACGTCCTTTTATCACACAGAACTGTTTAAAACAGAAGGCACCTTATGGCACCTAAAACCAGAAGATGTCTTTTGACCTAATGATCCTAGCCGTGACCCTGGATTGTAACCTGAACCAGAAATCGCAGTGAGTCAATCAAAATCAATCAAAGATGAAGAGGATGGAAGTTGCCCAGAGTCAGAGGAGGACAGTCCCCAAGTGAAATCACTTGCCAGTTGCTAGGGAATTTCTAAGTACGCATGTTGAGGACCCCCAGTCCTGGCAGTCAATGGGACTCCCAAGGTCTGTCCTGACGGGAAGCCACCAAAATATGAAACCAGAAAAGCTGGCATTCATGCCACCTGTCATCTACTAGACCTGATAAGCAGAGATAGGGATTGAATCTTTATGGGCACTTTATTCAGATGGTCAGTGATCTGAGAAGACAGTGGGTTTGCACCCTTACAGACTGTCTTACATTCCTTTATAAACAGAACCTTTTATACGGAGAAGAAAGGTGTAGGTAAGGGGTTTGGAATTCAGGGAAACACTTAATGAGATAAAAGCTGCAGCCCTCTTTCATCTGTGTCCTGGGCAGTGGTCTTTGTGTTCTGGATGGTGGTCATCTCACCCTGGAGTTAACGGCTCAAGTACTATCTTGATGGCTTGCAGTCCCTCCAGAGGCACAAAGTGGAACTATCTCTTGGAGTCAAGGTGGGTCATTCTTCCAGTTCCTGAAACAATATATTTTTTAAATATTTTATTTATTACTTTTTAGAGAGAGGTGAAGGGAGAGAGGCAGAGAGAGAGAGAAACATCAATGTATGGTTGCCTTTCACCTGCCTCCAGCTACAGACCTGGCTGGAGACCTGGCTTACAACCTGGTTATGTTGCCCTGGCTGGGAATTGAACCAGCGACCTTTGGGTTTGCAGGCTGGCACCTTATCCACTGTGCCACCAGCCAGGGCTCAATATTTTTTTTATATACATTGATTACTAAGCTTATCAGCTGTTACCTGGAACTGAAATTTTCTAATAGTTGAGTCCCCCATCAGCATGATGTAGGAGCATATTGAAAGAACATGATGTAAGTGGAACATGATGTAAATGTGTGTCGTAGCAGCCAGGTGAGAAGTGGCGAGCAGCTGTACAGTTTGTAGGGATGATTGGACCCTGCAACCTGAGCTAGTAAGAAAGCAGGCACACTGCTGCATTGATCATGCTGCTCCAGCTGACTCTAAAGCCACCAAAGACTCTGCCTTGCAGACCCAGACTCTATCTGGACTCTTGGAACTTGGGACATATGGAGAGGACACTCTCTTAGAACTTGTGCTTTTCCTGGACTTCACCATGATCCAGCGTAACACGACACTCACATTCTTTCCTGAAATATTATATGGAGGCTGAGGACAACCTACCGCAGGCCCTGAAGGAGAGAGCTGACAGGTAAGGGATGGGAAACTACTGGGCTTGCTTTTGGTTCATTGCCTTTTGGGGAGCAAGGGAAGTGCTGGGCTCTGAGCTGAAGTGCACCAAGGTTGGAATATTGTATGTAAATAAAGACCTGCTTGTCTCAACGCTAATTGTTGAGTCATACACCAAGACACCAAGTGAGCAAACCCCACTTTGCTTGGTAACGAGACTGTGAGTATAAATCATTTTTTCTTAAGCTCCATTTGAATTTTGTCATTTATCAATACGTGTGATGATTTCTGCATATGAATCTCAGGTAAAAGCTTTCTTTCATTTCCCCAACCCTGTAAGTTCTCTTCATACCACCTGGGGAGCAGAGTTTCCTTTCACAGAAACTATTACTTGAAGCAGTGTCCATCTCTGAGGGGTGTCAGTTAGCATCACTAAACTAGAACTTTACCAGAGTAAAATATCCAGAGAGTGGGTCAATTTACTCTTTTATCAGGGTGAAGGGGGTTGGGGGAGGCAGAGGCAAGGAAGGGGAGCAGTTTAGACAAGAACCTAGTATAAAGGAACCATGGACATGGACAACAGGTGGGATTGACTTTGGGGGGAATGGGTGGGTGGGGAGGGGGACAGAAGGGAGCAAAAAGGGGATGGGTGTAATACAACAACAATAAAATTTTAAAAAATTTACTCTTTTATTTTGCTGGTAGGAAATATTTTCTTTCAAATGGAGTAAAATTAAAACAAATAAACAAACAAAAACCCTCGAAACACAAAGAGAGCTTTTACCTCTCTTGAAATACTGTAACACTGCATATATTTCTCTCTTAAGTGCAGAAAACTTTTGAAAAGCATCTAGTTATATAACATTTTAAAAATGAATTTAAGAAATGCAGGATGGATTAGTAGTTGCCAAGGATTAGGGAGGGGAGGGCATAGGGAGGTGGGCATGATTTTAAAAGGGCAACTGGGAATCCTTGTGTTGGAACTGCTCTAATCTTGACTGGCAATTGATACATGAATCTATGAGGATGACAAAATTGTATATGAATTAATATACGCATGTATGTGTATGCACTCACAAAGAAGTACAATGAAAGTGAGGTAAATATGGCCCTGGCAGGTGTGGTTCAGTGGATTGAGTGTCGGCATGCAAACCCAAAGGGTCGCTGGTTTGATTCCCAATCAGGGCACATGCCTGGGTAGTGAGCCAGGTCCCCAGTTAGGGGTGTGTGGGAGGCAGCTGAATGATATATGTCTTTTTTTTTTTTTAACAGCTTTTAAAAAGATTTTATTTATTATTTTTTAGAGAGAGGGGAAGGGAGAGAGGCAGAGAGAAACATCAATGTGTGGTTGCTTTTCACCTGCCTCCAGCTATAGACCTGGCTGGAGACCTGGCTTGCAACCTGGTTATTATGTGCCCTGGCTGGAAATTGACCAGCGACCTTTGGGTTCTCAGGCCTGTGCCTTATCTACTGTGCCACCAGCCAGGGCTCTGCTTTTGTAACTTTTTTTTTTTTCCCTTTTGTAACTTTTGATGATCATGATACAATTGATAAAATTGTTGTTCAAAAAAAAAATTGTTGTTCAGAAATACCACACTATTGCCCTGGTGGTGTGGCTCAGTGGATAAGGCACCAGCAAGTGAACCCAAAGGTTGCTAGTTCGATTCCCAGCCAGGCCACTTAACCAGGTTGCAAGCCAGGTCTCCAGCCAGGTCTGTAGCTGGAGGCAGGTGAAAGGCAATCATACATTGATGCTTCTCTCCCTCTCTGTCTCTCTCCCTTCCCCTATCTGAAAATAATAAATAAAATCTTAAAAAATAAAAATCATAAAATAAATAAAATCTTTTTTTTTAAAGTAAAATATGGTATAAAAGGTAAAAATGGTGCACCTGTATAGAGTGCTTTCCATGAATGGAGTTATAGGACTGAAGGTTGTTTTGGGTGAGTGAATGAATGGTGTGTGAATGTGATTCCATAGGATATTGCTGTACTCTATTATAGACTTTATAAACACTGCACACTTAGGCTACACTAAATTTATTTTAAAACATTTTTTTCAAGCCCTGGCAGGTGGCTCAGTGGAATGGCACCGGCCTGCAAACCCAAGTTTCGTTGGTTTGATTCCCAGTCAGGGCACATAACCAGGTTGCAAGCCAGGTCCCCAGCCAGGTCTGTAGCTGGAGGCAGGTGAAAGGCAATCATACATTGATGTTTCTCTTCCTCCTTTCCCTTCCTCCCTGCCCTTCTCTCTAAAAACAATGAATAAAACTTTAAAGAAAAAAAAGACTTTTTTTCAATAGTAAATTAACCTTAGGTTACTATAACATTTTCATTGATACATTTTTTAATTTTTTGACTTTTTCAACTCTAGTAATTACACTTAGAACACACATTGTACAGCTGTACAAAACATTTTCTTTATATCCTTATTCTAGAAGGTTTATTACTATTTTTATTTTTTATGTATTTATTTAACAAACTTAAAAAAAGCTTTGGGTTTGCAGGCTGGTGCTTATCCACTGAGCCACTAGCCGGGGCTATTTTTTATTTTTCAAAATATTTTATTTATTTATTTTCAGGGAGGGGAGAAGTAAGAGAGAGAAACATTGATTGGTTGCCCCCAGCTGGGGACCTGGCCAACAACCCAGGCATGTGCCCTGGCCAGGAATCAAGGTGTTGACCTTTTGGTTCACAGGCCAGTGCTCAATCCACTGAGCCACACCAACCAAGGTTATTTTTATTTTTAAAACTTTATTGTTAAAAACTAAGACTAGCCCAGGCCTACACGGAGTCAGCCATCAATATCAGTCTTCCACACTGACAGGCTTGGCTCGGTGGGTTGGGCATTGTTCTGAAAAACAAAAGGTCCCAGGTTTGATTCCTGGTCAGGGACACATGCCTAGGTCTCAGGTTTAAGTCCCTGGTAGAAGTGTGTCAAGAGGCAACCAATGAATTTTTCTGTCTCACATTGATATTTCTCTTTCTTCCTTCTTTCCCCTCCCTTTAAGAATAAATAAATAAATAAATATTGAGAAAAAATATTGCCCTTCCAACTTCCACATCTTGTCCCACTAGAAGGTCAGCAATGGCAGTCCCACAGGTGGAGCTGCCATCTCCTATGATGAGGTAGCCTCTAGAGCTGCACCTGAAGGACCCCTTTGAGGCCCTTCCTGGAGGGGTGTCCCTCTTTTCAGGAATATGTCCATGGTGGTTTGTGCTTATTTTCTCTTCATCATAGATTTCCTTGTAAGGAGATCCTGCATCATGGAGATTCCTCCCTATTAATGAAAATCTTTCCATTGGAGGGGGGGAGTCCATGTTTTCAATTTTTTTCAGGACCTTGTTGAGGTCAGCCAAAGCTCCTGCTAATCCCTGCACTGTGAATTTTCTTGGGAATGGTTCTTCTTTTTCCCTCCTGCAGTTTCTTTTTCTCTCGCCTCTTCTTCAGCTATGTGTTCCTGTTCCAGTTCCAACAACTGCTCATTAGTCAGTTCCTTGGGCTCCACCTCTAGAAGCTGCCCAATGTCATCCTCATCCACACCCAGGTTAAGTTGTTTGCTATCTCGGCCACTGCCTTGTTGGCTTTTGCAAACCCATCCCTGGAAAATCCTTTAAAGTCCTAGACAAACCTCTTGAGTCTTGTTCCAGATACCATTCATACACTTCTTGCTGACATCATCCCAAGTCCAAACAAGATACCTGATTAAGTCACAGATGCTGTCATCTTTCCAGAATTGCATCAATGTCTTCCTCAGTTGCAGCAATAGCCCAGGCAAAAGTCCTCCTTAAAAGCTGCTATGACTCTTGGATCCATTTGTTGGATCAAAGAGGTAATGTTTGAAGGGAATCAAAGTTCAACCCCACTTTGATATTGGGTTGAAGATCAGCAGTAAAAAGAGAATGCCTGGGAGCCTCATCAACAAAATCTTGAAAGGTGTGTTATTTTCCAATTAGCACTTGTCCATTGTGCTGGCATAGCAATTCAGGAAAGCATCCCGGAAGAGGAACTGGGCCATCTGTGACTTCTTACTGCTCCTGTGGTACACTGACAGTGTGTGTTTACCGATGTCTGTGAAGGCCCTGCGGTTCTCACTATACCAGATCATAAAGGGTTTCAATTTGTAGCTGTAGTATTGCTCTACAATGCTGTCCTGTCCTAAAAAGCCTTGAAACTTGGCATTAATGTGGCCTCCTTAGGAATCAAAGTCCTTTCAGGCATCCATTTTCAGAACAGGGGGTTTTCATCCATATTGAATATTTACTCTAGCAAGTATTTTTCCTCCACAATCAGCTTATCTAGAGTTTCCAAAAGTTCTTCAGTTGCCTTCATATCATCACTCTCAGATTCACCACTCATTTTCACATTATGTAGTGAAGGATGATTCTTGAATTATTTAAACCATCCAGAGCGAGTGGTAAATTCAACATGGTAGTTGGGTCCAACCTTTTCTTTTCTTTTCTTTTTAACAATTTTTTAAAAGATTTTATTTAATTATTTTTTTAGAAAAAGGGGAGGAGAGAGAGGCAGAGAGGGAGAGAGACATCAATGTATGGTTGCTTTTCACCTCCAGCCACAGACATGACTGGAGACCTGTTTTGCAACCTGGTTATGTGCCCTGGCTGGGGAATCGAATCTGCGACCTTTGGGTTGGCAGGCGGGCACCTTATCCACTGTGCTACCAGCCAGGGCCCAACCTTTTCTTTTAACATCACAAACAAACCTGCTTTGACCATAATCTCATGGTGTTGATAGGGGATTCAAATATTGGCAAATTTTAGTTTCAGGAAACAGCTAATAAGCTTAGTAATTAATGTATATAAAAGCCATTGTTTCAGGAACTGAAGGTATGACCCACCTTGACTTCAGGGCAGAAAGACCACCACCTAGGACACAGATAAAAGAATGCTGCAGCTTTTTTCTGATTAACTTTTCCCCTGAATTCCAAACCCCTCACCTACACCTTTCTTCTCCTTATAAAAAGGGCCTGTTTATACTGGAATGTAAGACATTCTGTTAGGGTGTAAATCCGCTGTCTTCTCTGATTACTGACCACCTGAATAAATCACCCATAGATTCAATCCCTGTCTCTGCTTATTGGGTCTGGTAGATGACAGGCAGCAAACACTGGCTTTTCCAGTATCATTGGGAGGGAAACACAGGTGCTTTGTAATGCAGTCTGTACTATCCTTCCAAGCTTAAAAGGGATACACCCTTTAACCTTTTAGTTCCCTATCTGGGTATCACAAAGGGTAGCAATTTGTAGCTTGCAACATCGCCCTCAGGCAAGATTGTCATCCTGTACTTAAAAGCCTTTGAAACCTGACATTTACTCACTCACCTCCTTAGGAATGAAAGGCCTTTCGGGCACGTACTTCCAAAATAGGGAGGCTTTATCTATGTTGACTGTTTTATCTGACAAGCAATTTTCCTCCACAATTGGCTTATTTAGAGTTTCCCAAATTTGCCACGTGCCTGCTTTCACACAATCCTTTATACCACCCAGAGTTTACAGTCAAGTCAACCTCACAGTCAAATCCAGCCTTTTCTTTCAACATCACTAACAAACTTTTTTACTTTGGCTGTGATGGCGTGGTGCTGAGAGGGATACATTTTTGTGTCTGGTCTTTAATCCAGGACATTAGAAGTTTTTCTGTGTCTGATACAGGCCCTTCTCAATTTTTTTTTTTTTTTTTTTTTTTGGTTGTTGTTGTTGTTAGTCTCATGTTTCAATAGAGCAGATCCTTCAACAGCTTCCATCACCTTGTTCTTGTCTTTTAAGATAGTAGCGCCCTGGATAAGGAGCCGGCCTGTGAACCCAAAGGTTGCTGGTTCAATTCCCAGTCAGGGCACAGAACCAGGTTGCAAGCCAGGTCTCCAGCCACAGCTGGAGGCAGGTGAGAGGCAACCATACATTGATGTTTCTCTCCCTCTCTGCCTCTATCCTTTCCCCTCTCTGAAAATAATAAATAAAATCTTTAAAAACAAACAAACAGTAGCTAGAGTGGAATGGGACAAGCCTGACTGGGGAGCAGTAACCACCACTGATTGCCCACCATCATAGTCCTTAATCATTTTTAACTTCCTTTCCAGATTGGTCACCCTCTGTGGCCTTTTATTGGTAACATTAGCGGTGGATTTTGTATGTTTAAAGGGCCATGGTGAACAAAACAACATGAGATTAAATCAAGCACAAGAAAAAAATCATGCAATCAGAGACTTCAGCCAGTGTAACACTACACACTGTTTCTTACTTTATAAAAGATTTTATTTATTTCTGGAGAGGGGAAAGGAGGGAGAGAGGGAGAGAGAAACACAGATCAGTTGCCTCTCACACACCTCCAACTAGGGAACTAGCCCTCAACTCAGGCATGTGCCCTGACTGGGAATTGAACCAGTGATCTTGTAGTTCATAGGCCAGTGCTCAATCCACTGAGCCACACCAACCAGGGCCAGCACACTGTTTTGCAGCAAAAATATTTTTACACAAGTGGAAAGAGTACACCCTAAAATAACAAAATATATAGTATAGTAATAGGCAGGGGATGTAAAGTACAGTACAGGAAATGGAGTAGCCAAAGAACTAAAATGCATGACCCATGGACATGAACATGTGAGGATTGCCTGAGGCAGTTGGGGATAGACTGGGTGGAGGGAGGCAAAGAGGGAAAATTGGGACAACTGTAATAGCATAATCAATTAAATATAATAAAAAGGGTAGTATAGTAAACTCATAAACCAGTAACATAGTCATTTATTATCATTATCAAGTACTGAAACCAGTAAAGCTGGTGTTCACACTGCCTGTCATCTACCAGACCCAATAAGCAGAGACAGGGATTGAATCTTTTTTTTTTTTTTTTTTGGGTGGGGGGGGATTGAATCTTTATGGGTGCTCTACTCAAATAGTTGGAGATCAGAGAAGACAGTGGGTTTTCAACCTAACAGACTGTTTTACATTTTATTGTAAATGGGCCACTTTTCTAAAGAGAAAAAAGGTGTAGGTAGGGGAGTTGAAATTCAGGGAAATGTTAATAAGATCAAAGCTGCAGCACGCTTTCTTTGTCCTGGGCAGAGGTCTTTGTGTCCTGGCCAGAGGCCTTCTTACGCTGGAGCCGAGGTGGGTCATTCCTCCAGTTCCTAAAAGAATAGCTTTTACACACATTAATTACTATGCTTATTACCTGTTACCTGAAACTAAAATTTCCTAACATTTGAGCCTCCCCCATCAGTACTATGCACTATACATGATGTATGTGCTGTACTTTTTATAGGGCTGGCAGGGTGGTAGGTGTGTCTACCCCAGCATCGCCACAATGTGAGTAAATGTGAGTAAATGCATTGTGCTACAGTGTTACAACAGCTACCACATCATTAGGTGATACAAAGTTTTTGATTCCATTATAACCTTATGGGACCAGCATCATTTATCAATCAACCAAAATATATTACGTGGCACATGGCTGTACTTGTGTCGATGTCTGTTTCTCCTGCTGTGCTCTGACATGCTCCTGACACAGCCATAGGAGAAGTTTAGGAAAACAGATGCGGAGTCTGAAAGGTCAGCTTTCGGATTGGAGAAAGCTATACTGGCGAGATGCATTGGGAAATAGTTTGCGGTCAGAGCCTAGAGGACCTTGAATGCTATGCTAAGGAATTTATATTTTGTTTTGCCAGCAGTCAGAACTGAAATCAAAAACATCTTCAATGACCCTGGCTAGTGGCTCAGTTAATTCGCCCTGACCTGTGAACCCAAAGGTGGCTGGTTCGATTCCCAGCCAGGGCACATAACCAGGTTGCAAGCCAGGTCTCCAGACAGATCCGTAGCTGGAGGGAGGTGAAAGGCAACCATACATTGATGTCTCTCTCCTTCCCTCTCTGCCTCTCTCCCTGCCCTTCTCTCTGAAAATAATGAATAAAATCTTAAAACAAAACATCTTCTCTCCTCAAGCTACTTTCCCTATACTAATTCTTATTCAGATGAATGGCAGAAATAAGGACTCACGTCTTTCACCTCTCTTATCCAAATAGCCTCCAGGTGCTACTTATCACAAATATCGCTAGGCTCTGTTCCATCCTCTCATCTCACTGCTTTAGCTTTAGTCCAGGGCCTCATATTTCCCCACTGACCTATTGTCACAGCCTATAACAGGTTTTCCTGATACTAGTCTTGCCCTCTTATGCATCCTCCATACTTCCACCCAAATCATGTGTTGATGCGAGCCCCTTCGTTATTAGCTTGCATGGATTCCTACTGCTCTCAAGATCAAGTTCAAAGTCTTTTGCACTGATTACAAGAGCCCATCATAATTTGGCCCCTGCCCAATCTCCCCCTATTGCTCCCTGTCCTTGCCCTTTATACTTCGGCACTACCAAACTTTTTGTAGTTCCTCAGTTCAGGCCATGCTGTGTCATAGGGTTTATAGAAAGCACCAGGCTAGCGCAGTGTTTGACGTGGAATAGGTGTTCAATCAATGGCGGTTTTACTTTTTAATTTATTTGGCCTTTTATATGTTTCAAAGCACTTTCATACATGTTGTCACAAAGTGACTTAGAGATAGAGAAAGAAACCATGGCAGGAAACATTGCAGGATACTGTGGGGAAGCACTGGACTAGAAACAAAACAGACATGGGACTGAATCTGACGCAATCATTTCAGAGCTTTATGATCTGGTGGCTCTCGGACTAGAACTAGTTCACTGGCTCTCCGGAGTCTCCCTCCAGCTTGCTGATTGCAGATCTTGGGACTTCTCAGCCTCCACAATTGTGTGGAGCCGATTCCTTATAATCAATCAGCCTCCTTCTAAATATAGACATGATATAGATATCATATAGGTTTGCTTTCTTTGGAGAACCCTTATACAGAGCGTTTAGCTTTTTCTTTTTTAATGTTCTGACTTTTAGAAAAGGAGAATAGATTCATGTGTTATATTTATTATTAATGTTATCTTCAAAGAAACCAAGCACGATAACCCTGTATTATTATTCCCAGTTAACAGATAATGAAACCGAAAGGTTAAATGAGTGTGGCAGTCCTTCCCCTTAGTCCTCACATACACAGCTGGCAGGGATGTTGCAAAGACAAATGGAGCATCATAAAATCAAAGTATTTGGAGCTTGTTGTTAGAGCCCAGAAATTAAAGGTATTATCATTCTTTGCTTTTTCCTTCTCACCTTTTTTCCTCAGATCTTCCACACCAAAGGGGTGAGCTCACACACACAGAGACGGAGAGAGGAGGCAACAAATGTCTCATAAACATGGTAATTAACTCCATGCTACTTTCAAGATTTGAGGATGCGCCAAAAGTTGTCTGACCCCCAGAGTGTGGAGTGAATGCTGCTTTGGAAATCATTGAGAATCAATGCTTAAGAAACATAATTTATGGGCACAGTAGCTAGACAGAAACATTTGCAGTGGAAAATTCCTTTCACTCCCTGGTTAAGGAATGGGGATAATTCTTCTGGACAGGAAAAATGTGCTCTGAAAAAATGTAAGTAATAGGAAGGCAGGAAAAAAAAATTAAAAGGGAGGAAAGCTATGTGAATATTTATAAAATCCTAATCTTTCTTGACTATTTCTAGGGAAAGATACTGACATAAAATCTATTTGGGGGCTTTTCTCTTTTACTTAAAAGGAGAAAATAGGAGCACAGGTGTTTCTTTTTGTTGTTAACAGACACAGAAACCTCCTTGCCATCAAATTAAGAAAAAGCTACTGTATCTTAGATCTTGGGGGGGGTCTGTGTCTCCATGTTTACTTTGATGTCTGTAAACATGGAGATAACAGTAATGGCTCTTTTTCTCTGCATGCTCCAAATCAGTGGTTTGATCTCTACATTTAAAATGTAGTATTAGCTGGTACACTAATAAAATGCCCTATTAGTCGAAGAATTATGCATCTTTTTCAAACCTGACGGCTTACCAAGATACTTCTTTTAGAACATTTTCTTTTAAAAGTTTAATTTATTGCGGTGACACTGCTTAACAAAATTATACAAGTTTCAGGTTTGAGATACTTCTGAAAACTGTCTTTAGAATTATTCCTTTTCCATGATTAAGTATAAGTTTCTTTAAGCAATTAATTTAAATTCTTTATGAAACAACAGTATCACATTTAAGAAATTCTGAAATGGTTATATTGAAGGGTGGTTTGAATTTTGGCATGGTCCTTCAAGAGACCATATATGTAATGCTTAGATGAGTATATTGCTAATAATATTTTATTGTGAAGGCTTCATTAGTTTTAGCTGTAAAATCTATTTTTTAGGCTGTATCACTGAACTTTTATTAAATTCCCAAGTACATTTCAGCTGAAATGAAAAAGCATTCCCGAATTTCACAGAACCTTTATTTTGTCTTATTTATAAACATATTTAAAATTACAGTAAGATTTGTGTATTACATTTGAGATGCAAGACAAATCATGTCTTTATATTATACCTTTTTCATTTCTTCCTTTTAGAAGTTGTTTTTACTCCATAAATTCAGTACATAAATTTTATTTTATTTTATTAATATTTTGTGAAAGATTTCATTTATTATTTTCAGAAAGAAGGGCGGGGAGTGTGATGGATACTCCCCCATGTATCCTTCACCCAGCACTGCCAAATCTTATGTTTCCTATATTTTAAAATTTTTTATTAAATGTATTGGGGTGACATTGGTTAATAAGATCATATAGGTTTCAAGGATACAATTCTATAATATATCATCTGTATATTGCATTGCATATTTACCACCAAAACTCCCATCTCCTTCTGTCACCATATATTTGATCTCCTTCACCTTTTACTACTTCCCCTCCGACCCTTTTCCCTCTGGTAACCACCATACCGTTGTCTGTGTTTATGAGTTTCATTTGTCTTGTTTATTAATTTGTTGCTTTCAGTTTTATATCCTACATATAAGTGAAATCATACGGTTCTTGACTTTTTCTGTCTGACTTATTTTGCATAGTCTGATATTCTCAAGATCTATCCATGATGAAATACTGCCATTTTTCAAAAAAGAAATAAGACTTTACCAATGCAGTTCAAGTTTTGTGCCTCTGTTCATTTCCTGTCTCCCTCTCTCAGAAGTAGCCACAATCATGGATTTGATGCTTTCCACATCCATGCATGTTTTCACATCTTTATCACATATGTACCTATGCATTAACTGCATGGAAGATTGTTTTCCATGTTTTAAGCTTTATTAAATGGTATCATACAGTCAGTAGTAAAGGCAGCATGACACAGTGAATAAGCTCGCAAACATTAGAGACAGAGGTGGTCTGGAATATCTGCTGTATATGTTATTGAACATCATTTTCCTCATCTATATAAAATGGAAAATGCTAATAATACATATCTCATCAGGTGGTTTGGGGGATTAAATGAGTTGATACATGTGAAGTATTTAGAACAAAATACACTAAGCATAATGTGTTAGCTATTATTCTGTACCTTGCTTTTTTTACATAACATTTTCGAGATTAATATATGTTGATAGGGGGACAGAGGGGAGCAAAAAGGGGATGGATGTAATACAACAACAATAAAATTAAAAAATATATATATATGTTGATGCATGTAGCATTAGTTCATTTTCACAAGTGCATAGTATTCTCTCATATGAATATCCTTTATTTACTCTTCTATGATAGACATTTGGATTTTTTCCATTATAAAAAGTGTTATAACGAACATCCTCATGTATGTCTCCTTGTGCACATATATGAGATAATTTCTTTCCAGTTCTTCATCTTTAGTTACTTCCATAAAAATACATTTTTAGAAAATATGCCTTTGAGTTCTTTTTCACAGCAAAGGAGCTATGTGTTCAATCCATTCCAATGTCTTCAAAATCAAATGTTTGTGGCTTTTTTTTTTTTTAATCAATGTATGGTTACCTTTCGCCTGCCTACAGCTACAGATCTGGCTGGAAACCTGGCTTGCAACCTGGTTATGTGCCCTGTCTAGGGAATTGAACCAGCGATCTTTGGGTTCGCAGGCTGGCACCTTATCCACTGTGCCATCAGCCAGGGCCATGTGACTTTCTGAATGTTTGCAGCTCTTCTCTTGAGCATCAAAATCACAATTTATTTGCAATAATGATGTCATGACAGCAAATGCTGGTCTTACTAATTTTGATTGCTCTTATTTTTCACATACTTATTATCTGCATATTGAAAGAGAACCAACCCGATTACCAATCAAACAGGCTAGCATTTTTATACTATGTCTAAAAAGTCTGAATGATCACTATACTTCAAAGGATTTTGAGATCTATGTCACAACAGTTGTAACTAATGAATGGCTTTTCAAACTCTTGACTGTTTTATTATTTCTTCTTGGGAAAAGACTGAATTGGTCAAGTGAGTGTTTTATTGGTCTTAACTTGCTGAATGGTAGGCTGTAAACCCTAAGACTGTTTCAACAACTCATAAAGGAATAAAAGCCTTAGTTAAAAAGTCTCTGATGATTAGGATCTTAGACTACTAACCTCATTAAGTTTCATCTGGTAGTCCTTTTGAAAATTTATTCAAATTTTATAACTCCCTCATACTGAAGATTGTAGGAAAGTGTTATTTTTAAAGAAATAGGGGCAGACAAGTTTTGCTAGTCTTTTTTATTTTTTGCATTTTGTTGTGCTACTAACTGGTACACTTCTCCTTTAAGAATATCTAAATGGCTATAATGTTTTGCCCTGTAAAGTGACTTTAAATTGATTCTCAGAGTATTCGATAAACCATATTTGAATATGAAAGAATAAAACCTCACTAAAGATTCCAAGGCTGATCTCATTTTGTAATTTGGCACCTTGACATTTACATGTCTCACTCTCTGTGAAACAAGTCACCTACTTTCATTGTTGGTAGCCAGCTCTTCATTTACAATTCTAAGAAAATACTTCTCAGGTTTAATAGCTTTATAACTAAATGAGAATGCAACTTTGAAAAAAGACTATGTGAAAGACATTCCAAACTAATGGTAACATTAAGTGTTTATTGAGCATCTACTCTTAATAAGCATACTGTTTGGCCAGGAAGAAAAAGATTATGATCTGGTATCTAAATCTGGTCTGGAAAGTGTGTTCTCTAATGGTGTAAAAAATAGCTGCCCTGTGGCTCAGTTGGTCGGGAGTCATCTCGCAAATTAAAAGGTCGTTGATTTGATTCCCAGTCAGGAAACATGCTTGGGTTGCTAGTACTAACCGGTCAGGGTGCTTACGAGGGGCAATCAATTGATGTTTTTCTCTCACATTAATGTTTCTCTCCTTCTCTTTCTCCCTCTCTTCCCCTTTCTCTAAACATAAATAAATACGAGGTCTGCCCCGAAAGTATCTGCCGCACAAACTGTTTTAATTATATTGACATTGGATCGATACTTTTGGGACAGACCTCATAAAATCTTTAAAATGATTGCCCAGGACTTGGGGATGGGTGCTAGTGTGCTGCTCACAACTCTGTCACTGTACATTGTGTGATAGTGGGGATGTCCAAGTCTTTTTAAAAAATAAATTTTATTGATTGATTTTAGAGAGAGGAAGCAAGAGAGAAAGAGAGGAAGAAAAAGAGAGAAACACTGATTTGTTCCACTTACTGGTGCATTCATTGGTTAATTCTTGTATATGTTTCAACTGGGGATTGAACCCACAACTTTGAGGTATTGGGACGATGCTCTAACCAACTGAGCAACCTGACCAGGGCATGAATGTTCATCTCTTGACTCCTCAGTTTCTCTTCTGAAAAATGAGGGGGTTGGTTTGTATGCTTTCCTGTGTATCTTGCCCACAATTTTATGAACAGTAAGGGAGGAACCAATGTTGAATGTGGTCTTCAAGAGAAATCTTACAGAGAACGTAAAGCTTCATAAAGTCCATGACAGATTCAGATGCTTGGGCCCTGGCTGGTGGCTCAGTGGATTGGCACTGGCCTGCGAAACCAAAGGTCGCTGGTTTGATTCCCAGTCAAGGCACATAACCAGGTTGCAAGCCAAGGTCTCCAGCCAGGTCCTTAGCTGAAGGCAGGTGAAAGGCAACCATACATTGATGTTTCTCTCCCTCTCTGCCTCTCTTCCTTCCCCTCTTTTAAAAAATAAATAAAATCTTAAAAAAAAAAAAAAAAAGATGTTTAGGAGATAAGCAGTGTTTGGGTATAACTAAACTGGCCCCTGCTGCTAGATAATGTGGTTGCTTTTAGTTTCCAGTGCACAAGAACTACAAAACTAGGATAATGTATATATTTACCTACTTTCTTGAGAAAATAAGCTTGAAAGATATTTTCAGGTGACTAGACAATGGCATATTAAAATAGATTACTGTTATAATTGAGTATTTAACAGCACTAGCTTTTAAAAAAATGTATCAATACAGGTTAAAAGCAAAATACAAAAAAATACAATAGCCTACCAATTAAAATAACAGAAAAAACACTTCATGAATCTCGACATTTTCTTTCAGTTTGATCCATGGAAACATGTTTTAGCAACTGGCTCTCCAGATCATTCTGATCTATGGCATTTGCTGATTTTCATGGTGTCAACACTCTCACTGTGGCTGACTTCAAGCGCCCAGTGTGGGATCAGTCACTGGAGTTGGGAGGAGAGGCGCACAATTAGCTCCTGTGAGCCAGTGTTAGCAGGCTCGAGCATACAGTCATAATACATAATGTGTATATAAGGAATATATTTATTTACCTTTCCGTCTGAACCAGTTGAGTATAAGTTGCTGACAAAAGGCCCCTTTTATCCTTAAGTATTTCAGTGTGTATCTCTTAAAAATAAATACATCCTCCTAATAACCACAATCTGATGGTCCAAATTAGGAAATTAACATTAATACAGCACTATTATATCATCTTGTAGACTTTATTCAAAATTTGACAATTGTCCCAATAACACCCTTTATAGCCTAAAGAAAGAACTTAATCTAGTATTGTCTATATTTTGGGGATAAAATGTGTTTTCTCAGAAGTTTCTATCTCTAGCCCGCTTCCACTTTGCAAATCCTCCTTCGTCCTTTCTTCACACCTTAATCTTTCTACAAGCACTTCTAGCATTAATTTCTAGTGTCTAACATTAGAAGTGTTATCAGCATGTAACAGTAAACGTGCTACCAATGATAGACTTCAAATGTTGACAGTGGTTCAAGTGTCTGAATTTTACTTAATGTTGGTGGTTACTAGTAACAAATACTGCACTTAAATTCAGAGACTAGTCTTTGTTGTCAATACTGTTACTGCCCCTCCCAGTTATTAATATGACCTTTGCTTTATAAGCTTGCATGCATGCCAATAAAAGATAGTCTTATTGGAGGTTCTGGGCAGTGCTAATTTTATTTTATTTTTTTGAGAATTTTTATGAGTTTATTTGAGCCAAACTGACGACATCTGCTGGGGAACAAGATCTTATATGCTCAGGCTGGGCAATGCTAATTTTAACCAAATCTCTTTCAGCAATATAGGGAAATAACTTAAAAAATATTTTTTGGGGGAGGGCATGTGTGTGTAGGTTATTCTGCTAACAATAATGTTTCTGCTCCCCCAAACTATTGCTATTCTTATAAAAACGAATACCCAGCAACAATGCCACAAGCACGACAAAATGAATAATGCAATCATTAAACATGTATGGGTTTAAAATGATAAATGTCTCCTGAACGTATTGAAAAATCATGCATCACGATAGAACCTTTAACGTAATCCATAAGTCTGAGTTGATAGGTATGCTAGTGCCTTGATCAGTCTTTTTTGTTGTTTATTGAATGCTGGCACTCAAAAAAATAATGCAAATATCATCTATCTACACTAACAAATCCTGTGACATGTTTAACTACTTAATATAAATAACTAGGACCAGAGCCAGCATTAACGGATGAAAGAATTAGCTGCTGATAGGGATGATTTATTTTGGCTAATATTTCTCAAATGATTTAAGCAGAAGGCAGCGGCTAGTTTTTTTCCTCAAAATTTCCAGATATTGATACCAAGTTTCGACTGCTTCCATGGAGATCTGGCCATTCAGTGAAGGCTGTGCCTCTACATGCAGAAAGAAAAAAAGCAGGAAAATCAAATGGATTCTGAAATAAAGACAAAACAAAGATGTTCACTGAAATTATCTTATTTCAGGCTACAAAGCACATATACCGTTAAGTCCTGACTATATTTTCATGGCTGCATCCCCTCTCAGACTCTCTTTGCACTCCATCATACAGGGACATCTTTCCAAAATGTCAAACCAAGCATGTCACTTCCATGGCTTCCCACTGCCTACAGAATACCAAGTTCTTTCCTCAGCAGGGCATTCCCAGGGCCCTCTGTGACTGGGTTCCTGCCTATGTCTGCTGTGTAAACATCTTCGGGTCTCCTTTTGACAGCTCTCTGCCCTGGGCTTCCTAGGTATTGCCCAAAGGAACTACTTGTAGTTCCAGGAGGAGAGGGGCTCTCTGTTTTGACTTTCCAGGCCTTTGTTCACACTCCTTTCTGGGCAAAGCTCTTTATCTTTTGTTTGGCTAATGAATACTGTGTTATTTCAACTCTTACCTTCCTTATAAACCCTTTTTTTGACTCCGGCCCACATTCATCTTTGTACACACATTCTACTTGGTCAACCTTTATAACAGTACCCACAGCACTGGACTGGATTTGTTTGATCCTGACTATCTTCATTTAATAGGTTGCAAACTCTTTGAAGTCAAAGACCATAAATTATTCATCTATCACCAGCCCCTAGCGTGTTTTGTGTCTAACACATAGAAGGCACTCAGTTTTTATTAACCAATGTCACCCCCAAAATTCAATAAAAACAATAAAGTAAAATAAAGAAGGCACTCAGTAAATGTTGTGGAATGAAGAACAATTGTAACTTGAATTATCTAGATAGTCACTGTCCAATACATAGCCATCAGGCACATGTGGCTATTTACATTTAAATTTTAATTAAAAAATTCAGTCCCTCAGTCACACTAGCCACATTTCAAGAGATCAATAGATACTTGTGGCTACCATACTGAACAACACAGATTATAGAAACTGCCATCATCACCAAAATATTTATTACATAGTGCTGATCTAGAAAATTCTTTATTCTCTCATGTCAATTTAATAAACATTGATTTCTACTATATGCTAACACTTGTGCTAGGCATGGTGGTTATAGCAAATGGTAATAAAACATTATTATTATTATTATTACTATTATTTGTGAGGCATTCAAAATCTGGTAGGAAGAAACTTTGCAAAGTGAGAGAAATTATTTCCATGTTGGGACTTTGGGGAAGATTTTATAGATTTTTTTTTTTCACTTAAATGGGGTGTTTAAGAATGGAGAGAATTTGAATGGGGCAAAGCTTAGAAAACAAGAGAAAATCGTGTGAGCAAATGTATAGAAGTAGGGACAGTACAAGGAAAATGAAAAGTAATTTAGTTTGCTTAGAATGTATGGCATATGAGCAGGGAGTAGTTGTTTCACTTATTCATTCCTTCCTTCAGTCATTGAATAAATAATCTAGGAGAACCTACCCTATTTTAGGCTCTATACTCAGCATTAGGGATACAACTGTGACCTCTACAGACATTGCCCCAGTTACGAGTGGTGAGATTTGGATAAAACTGTGGAACGCACTGAAAGCTACACTACAGAGTTTGTACTTTGTTCCTGGGGCCCTCACACTCAAAGTGTGGACTTTATTTATTTATTTTTATTTTCAAAGTGTGGACTTTAGAACAGCAACTGGGCTGGACATGACCTGGGAGTTTGTTAGATATGCAAAATCTCAGGTCTCACGCTAAACTCAACTCAGGCTTACTGAATCAGAATTTGCATTTTAGTAAGAGCCTTCAATTATTCCTAAGTACAGTAATGTTTGAGGGGCATTGTTGTACCCCAGCAAATTTCAACTGCTGTGCTGCAAGGATTAAAGCATGCAATATCTAACTATTTAATCAGGGGCACTGACCTCTTTTTCCTTTGGATTGTCACATAGAAAAGTGACAACCGCCAACACAATAGCGGTCCAGTGTGAATGAATCAAAACTATACCAATTTTTTCATCAAATCGGCAAAAATTCTATTTTTTGGTGTGCTGCAGAATTTTAGTAATTAATTTCTGTGTGCCACAAGATAAAAAAGGTTGAAAATCACTGTTGTAAGCCAACGGAGGCAATTACATATAATGCAAGTGAACAGGTTAAAAGAAAACAGTACAGAGTGGCAAGTAAGCAAGCATAAGAGTAAGGTAGGGAGTATTCAAATCAGTATTGGGTTGGATGCAAAAGAAACTGGTCACAGGACAATTACTGTAGCTCAGAAGAAAAGCTGGAGGGGTTGTATGTGAGAGACATCAAATGTTTTGTGTATAGATATACCTTCAGTTTCATGAACTCATACTGGAAATACTGTATGTTATTGAGTGTAAAAATATCAGCAGATTCTGTAATATGGTCTTTGCGATGCCTTAAAAAGGTGCTATTTGTTTTAGACAAGACTTACTGGTAGGTCTATTTCCTGTCGACACCACAGGTTCATGGTCTACTCCTGAGTGTTCAAGTATCAGGCCCTTAACTGTGTAAGGTCATACGGGGGTAATGATAAGGATCCCGGAAATTTAGTCATTATATCCAAGTTTACAAAAAGCTGATTTGTAAAGTAGAGATTCAATTTATTAATTTACAGTGGAGTAATTACTTTTCTACTAACCAGATACTTTTTTTTTTTTTTATTACCAGCATTAACATTTTTATTACAATTTTTTATTTTAAAATAGTTTAGGACTCACAAGATGTTGCAAAAATAATACAGTTTCAATGTACCCTTCACACAGCCTTCCCCAATGATAATGGCTTACATAATCTATGGTACTTGTCAAACCCGTGATATCAACATTGATGTAATACTATTAATTCAAGTACAGACCTTTTTTTGGATTTCACCATTTTTTTTCATGTACTCGTGTGTGTGTCTGTAGTTCTACGAAATTTTCTCACATGTGCAGATTTAAGTAAACATCATCACAATCAGAAAACACAACTGTTCTATTATGACAAAGATACTCCTCCCATTATTACCCCTTAAAAGTTACACCCTTTCCTCCACCTGAACCCTTGCCAACCATTAATTTGTTTTCCATCACTATAATTTTATCATTTTGAGATGATTATATAGTAAAATCACACAGTGTGTAATTCTTTGAGATCGGCTTTTTTTTTTTTTTTTTTTTTTTGCCAGTCAGCAGAAGGTCCTGGAGGTCCAAGTTGTCACATGTATCAATAGCTCCTTTTTATTGCTCAGTAGTATTCCACTGTATGGATGTACCATTTTACCAAATGATGGATCTTTGGGTTGTTTCCTGTTTTGGTCTATCACAAGTAAATCTGCTACAAGCATTTGTGTACAGGCTTTTGTATAAACCTAAGTTTTCATTTCTCTAGGTTAAATGCTCAGAAATAAGATTGCTGGGTCATATGATAAACATGTATATTTAACTTCATAAGAAAGTGCCATATTGCTTTCCAGAGTAACCAGTACAAGATCTCAAAAATCACACAAGTAATTTTTGTAAAAATTACATAACTCTAGAAGATTAACATAAGGTAACAATATATGCATTAAAAGGTAAAATTACAAGCCCTGAAACCCTGCACCAAGTATTTCCTGAGAAGTAACTGTTGTTAGGTTTCCTGTATATATATATATTTTTTTTTCTTTAAGAATATTTAATGCATATTCAAGCACATATATATGTATGTAAATATATATATTCACAAATGGGATGACACTCTACTAGCTGTATGCAACTTTTTTTGTTTTTACTTAACATTTTAGACCTATTTGTGAGTTAGTGAATAAATACGTACTTGTTTTAATGGTGGGCATAGAACTCTATCATAGGGATGTCCCATGATTTCTTTAACCGGTCCCCTAATGATGCCCTTTTTATTGTCTGATTTTCTTTATTACTAAGCTGTAATGAAAATCTCTCTACATATATCTTTGTGTAATTTGCATGAGCATATCATAGAAATGAAAATGCTAGCTTAAATTTACATGTTGAGATACTTAACAGTTTACATTCCCACCAATAATATATGAGAATTCTTAGTTTTTCATCAATATTGAGTATTGTGAAAAATTTTAACATCCACCAATCTTGTAGAAGTGGAATTTAATTTGCATGTCTTAGTGGTCAATGAAGGTAAGCACTGTTTTATATATTTTTTGGCCATCTGCACTTCTTGTCCAAAATGTTAGTTGACTTTATATCCTTTGTCTGTTTTCCTATTGGGGTATTTTTATATTATCGATTTGTGACAGTTTTTCATATCTGAAGCAAATTAGTTTTTTTTCATTCATGTACCAAATATGTTCTCACAGTTTATAGTTTATCTTTTAACTTTGTTATTTTGATGTAATGTAAAATTTCTGTGAATTCAAATTTATCTGCGTTTAGGCTTCTGAATTTTTTGTCAAGTTCAGAATGGTGTTAGAAAATACAAAATATACATGTATGCTGTCTCGAGTAGGAGACTATCTGGAAAACTTAATTTGTAATCAGAAGCTTGCTCCATTTGTATGGAATCAGAGCAAAGAGAATTGTGGGATGCTTTTTTCAGACCATGGTAAGGCTGGAGGATTATCTCTGCTACACTGGGGTATGCATTTCTAGTGACCAGAATATTTTTGCATTAAATAGTATCCTGCCCCTTACACAGTATCAAATATGCTAACTATTCAACTTTCCACTTGCAGTATTTATCAGGCTTCTGCCATTGCAGTACCATATCATGTAGGACATGATACAAATAATTAGGATGAAAACTTATTTGATATCAGCTACATATTTCATTCGATGGCATTTTCTCACATTGTCGTGAAGTTATGAGGGTGCACTCTGGTCTTTCAGTGCCCTATGAAATAAATTCCATTTCTTAGGATAGGGCTGGAGTGGACAGCACTGTAATCAGCACATATTGAAGGCTCAATAAATATTTTTGAATGAGTCCTAGGGGAAAAAAGAGGGGGTACTGTGAAACATTCTTTAACATCAGTCTCACTTTGCTACAATTTTTTTCTGATGTTATGTTATTATTCTTTTTCAGTGGTATTTTTCACTGAAAATTTACTAAGCAGATGAACTTCTTCAATTTTGTTCAAAGCATAAAAAAATTTTAAGTCTCCACTACTAATCAGCCAAGAATGTAAAATTATAAAATAGATGAAAAACTGCACCATGTACTATAAACGTGATGTTTAGAGCAGAAAAGCAGTTTTTAGCTAATATTAAAACAGGAAATCATTTAATATCAATTGGTATTAAATTGGCACAACTCAACTAAATTAATGTAAAATGATTTGGTACAGAGCCCAATTTTTTTGTTACTTTAAGTGGAATTTTGCATTAACTTATGTAAGTGTAAAATTTCCACTACTCTCTAATATTCTAGCTGCATCATTCTGTAACTTCAATCTATTAAAAACTGTATAACATTCTACCAAAGATGGTCTATAAAAGAAATGGAAATTTATTTGGAATAGTATTGCACTGCCCAAAGCTTTAGAGGTAAGTAAAAATGTCTCCGATTTTATTTCTTATTATTGATATTTAGATGTTCCTGTTGAATTTTATTGTTTGGTTTATTAAATACACCATAACTCTTTCAAAGTTGCAGGAAAACCCCAGTAAGTACAGAGGATGGGAGAGTAACTAAGACATAGGTGTGGAAGGAATATAATTTAAGGACTGAAAATAATCATTATATTGCCTTAGGAATGCTTCAGACATGATATTGGGTGAAATCTCCATGATCTATGTGGGGGGTTGCTTGTATTGTTTCTCATTTGAAAAATTTGTCTTATAACATTTATTCCTTTTTGTTCTAATTGAAAGGAATTTAATATTAAAGGAATGTTTTAACCAGAAATTTTTAAAAAGCCAGAATCCAAGAGTTAAGTAAACAATTGTATGAATCCGGGAACTTCTATAACAGTAATGGAGACACTGTAATAAGTCACTTCTTCCTGTCCTAGGAAAAGCTGTGCTTCGGAGGTGACAAGCTTTCCCCGAGTTTATCTTCTCCGCCTATAAAGTTCTTGGCAGTCAGAGGGCCGGGAAGTTGGACTGAAACAAACAAATAAACGAGGAGTGATCAAGACCTAAGTTAACTGGGGTCGAAGGAGCGGAAGGGATTCGTTTGCACTTCAAACATCTTGCGGGAGGAGTGAGGAGGCAGAATAAGAATAAGAAGGAAGCAAGATTCTTAAAGTCGCAAGGTCACCCTCGCCCACATTTCCAGGAAGCCGGTGGATTAGCAAGGGAGGCGATTAAGACTGTGTACACCCCGGGGATTACTTTTACCCAAATTCCGATTTCCCTCCACTTCGCTCCGTCCGGCCCTCCCGCCCCACCAGCCCAAGAGTTGAGAATAGATTGGTCAGGCGCCCGGCCTAGCCTAGCAGTAGCCCAGTTCCCTGGTCTCCCAAACCACGGAGAGACTACGTTCTCTGGGAGACGGGAATAATGAGTTGTTAAGGAAATATTTTCCAGTGCTAGGTCTTCCTGGTAGAGAATGAGCTCGCTTTACGCCCTACGCGAAGCAAAAAGCACACAAAACCAAACCAAACCTTAAAAAGCAAGACCCCTGTATCACTCGGGATCAGGTGTCAGAGTTAGGCAAGTAGAGTCGTTTTGGTGGGAAGGAGTAACGGAAGGTGGTGAAGCGAGGGTTTGGGACCTCGCGGGGGTTAGGGCCATGGCCCCTCGCTGGGGCGCGTCACAGGAAGGAACGTCGCAGGCTGATGCCCGTCAGAGCGGCTACCTCGGGCCGGGCCGGGGGCAGAGGGGCGCGGGGAGCCAGTCCCGAGTGAGCCTGCTTTCTGATTTCCCACGGCCCAACGCTCCACCGGACTTATCGCCCTCCGGTCGACCCCCCTCCCTTCCCCCCCGGACAAAGAAATAGGAAACCCGGCCCGGTCGGGTCCGCGGTGGAATCGCTGCCAAACGCTTGAGTAAGTCAGGCGCGGGCACGCCACCTTGTTTACCCCACTCGGCGGCGCGCCCCGGCGGGCGCCCCGTTTGGAGGCGGTGTCCCGGACGCTGCACCCGGGAGGTAGCCGGCCGCGATTGGCTAGTGACTGGGAGGAGGACGCAGGATGGGAGAGCTGGGAGCCCGGCTCTGCAGTACCAGGGTGCTGCCGCTAGATGCCGCCCCTTCCCAACGGGAGCGGGGCGCGGGTTCGTGGCCGACAGATGGCGCCTGCGCGTTCCATTCGCCTCCAAGTCGCCGAAGAGCGAACACCCCAAACAATCCCGAAGCGCCACCAAAAAAAAAAAAAAAAAAAAAAAAAAAAAAAAAAAAAAAAAAAAAAAAAAAAAAAAAAAAAAAAAAAAAAAAAAAAAAAAAAAAAAAAAAAAAAAAAAGAAAACCCCGCCGGATCCGACCGCCACTTTCAAAACCCCCCACCGTTCTAGAACCGCGGGAGCTTCCGTCCCTGAGTAGAATTCGAGGGTGTAAAGAAGAGGAAGGGGAAAATATCTTGTACCAGCCCAGGGGTGAAGCCCCCGGCCTGAGAAAGAAGGAAGGAGGAGTGGGGGAGGCGAACAGTCGCGTTGCTGTCTCTGGGTACGCTGAGGGGGGAGGTAAGTTATAAAATGGCGGAGGCGAAGCTTCCAGAAGTTTGAGGGGTACCCCAAGGGTGCGGGGTCCACCGTGAGGTGTGTATGGTTGAAATAGGGCGCGGGAGAGGAGTTGGGAGAGAAAGCGATTGGGCGCCCCGTTGCCATTTAATTTCCCCTCTTCTTCCTTTGCCCCCAGGGGGGCCAGCCGTGCAGCGGATAGGAAAGTCAAGGCCGGGGGACTCCGCTTCGTCCCCGCATGACCCCCAGCCCTTCTTTCTCTCTTGTCCCTCTCCAAGTCCCTATCCACACTACCAAGCAACTTCCAACCCCCTTCCTTCCTACCTCCTACTCTTAGAGTGGCTCTCTACCGCAGGACTCTTCTTTTCGCCTACCCTCGCTGAAGATTTGCTCTTCCATCCCTCGCCCCACTCTCCCTCGGGGCCTCTACGGAGGACCCCCCCAATTGGTGGCCCAAAATGGAGAACGCGGAGCAGCGCAAGATGGAGGCTCCGCTTGTCTGTGTATCATTAGATTTAGGTGCCTTTTCTCCGGCAGGCTCTTAAGGCTGGGAGAGCCCAAACTGGAGGTGTGGTGGGGTGTAGTGTGAGCCTCGTCGGGGTAGGCTAGCCGGGGAGGCTATGAGTGGGTGGGGGAGAGCGCGGTTTGGTGGTGAGGGGAAGGAAGAGAGCAAAATGGTGGTGCTGGGAACTTGGGGGGAGGGGAGAAGAGGAGGTTCAGTTGTGTATATTTGGGCCTCGGACTGAGGGAGGCGAGGGAAAATCTACTCTGATCACACCCCTCCCTCGTGCCCCCTCCCTTCTCTCTTCCCCTCCTTCCTTTCCTCCCTCCCTCCTCTCCCTCCCTCTCTTCCTCCCTTCCTAGAGAGGGAACAACATTCATGTGACGGGCCCCTCGGCTGCTCCCCCGCCCCATCATCTCCAGCGCGTGGTGGGGAAACTGCTGGGCAAAGCGATTGGCATCGATCTCGCCATCCCTTCCGAGGCCCGACTTCGGTCAGTTTTGTTTGGGCAACAATTTTATAAATAGGTTGGGAGCTGGCGGTGTCGGCCCCCTCGTGCAGCCCTTGCCCCAAAGGGGGCCCTGCTTGGTTGGCACGGGAGGAGGGGGGGAAGGGCGGGAGTGGAAGGCTGTTTGTTGGGGGGTTTTGGCGCCACTTTTGTTTTAGTTTTAGTGCTGCTTTTCGTTCTCACCCCCACCCGCGCTGTCTTTCTCAAGATACGAACTGAGCTGATCCTTGCCCCAGGTAGGCAGCTTCTCCTTTTCCCTTCCACACTTTTATTCTAGCTGGGGGTTCACTTTCTTTTTCGTTCTTTCCCGTACCCGGTGATCTGTGGCCGGCGATCTCAGGGACGAAAAGGGTCGGTCGGGCCATGGGAGAGAGAAGGTGTGGGAAACAGCATCAAGTAGTTCTACAAAACTTTGAGCCCCGTTCCCATTTTCTTCTGGCCTACATTCGTAAACGGATTGTTGATTTCTGCCCTTATTAATGATAGATAGGTTTTTTGTCGCGAGAATGTCTTTTTTTGCCTTTAGTTTTTCTTGAATAAACCGCTGTATTTTCGACACTTCGTCTTCGCTCCCCCTTGGCGCAGATGTCATTTTTAATCTTTAACTGTTGGGTTTTACCGTGTGTTTTTTGGTGTGTGCTGCAGTGTTCAGCTTTAATTTTTAATATTGCATTAGTTTCATCCGGTTTGTGACTTTCTCCGTGGCCTAGAAATGTTTTATGTTGTTGCCTACCACCCCCCCTCCCCATTCCCTTGGATGTAGTTTTTAAATTAAGGGTCATGGTGTTCGATGAAATGGTTATTTACAGTTTACATGATATACGTATTAGAAACTTTTGATCTGTAGGATTAGGTTTAAGTAAACGAAAAGCTGGCTGCTTTGAAATGGTTCCTTAAAACGCGCGGGCCGCCCCCCCTCCCCCGTGTAGCCCCATCTTCCCCTCGCACCGGTGTAAATCCCGACCCCTTTTCTCCTGTGGACCGCCGTATTTCACAGCAGCCACACCCTGTATTTGTCTCTGTGGATTGGACTCATTATCAGGTTAATTTAGTGACTTAAACCACCATGATGGGACTTGCTTAAGCACAAGCTTCTTTTCCTGTTTAGTCCTAGCGGTTAGTGTCGAAAGAGGAATAATCGAGGTTTCTTGATGAAACCTGGTGCAGTGCAACCTCTGCCTTTTTTTTTCTGTTGTCTTTTTCGTACTCCGGGCTGTTGGCGGTGTCAGCACCGCTGCTGGGGGCGGGGGTGGAGGGGAGAAAGAGTCGGGTTACCGAAGTGCGTCATTCCTGGCTCTAGCTGGGCCTGCTCGGGAGCTGCTGGTGTTTGTTACTGTCCTCGCAGCACTTTCCTGCCAGCCCTTCTCTCTCTGCGTATTGGTTAGGAGCACTAGCAGGAGGCGGTCTCCTAATTCTATCCGTAGCCTGGTGCGATGCGTTGAAGGGTATATGTGAACTTATTTAAAAAAAAAAAAAAAACAACAAAAAAAACAACAACAACAAAAAACCCGGTCCTGCACAGTGGATGCAGTTCCGTTCAATGACTTACAATTCAAGTAGTTTAGGTTCGCTTTCCTATATTTTCCAATGAACGCTGGGGTTCATTTTGAACATTTTCAACCACTTGCGTTAAAATGCCTGGTTTTCTTACTACGTTGATATCAATCTATAATTAGGGATCAGAAGGACCAGCTAAGCCATAAGTGTTCGGCGGTTTTTCCAGTGGTTGAATTGTAATTTTATGACACTATGTTAAATACGCTGGTTTTTTTCGTTTTGAGCTAAGGTGCTCTGTGAATGCAAGCGAATTACACATGGGTTAAGTTCATTTCCATCACATATTCCTATTTATCTTTTGAGATGTAATTTTAAATCTGTCCTTTGGATCTTAGGGACTTCATTAAAATTCTGAGACATGACTCTTTCTTTGCTTTTAACTGAATTCTTAAATTTGCCACCTAACAAGGAGTTGTGTTGGGTGGCTTTACAGCCGCTGTTAGATTCTTGGCTCCTTGCTGTACTCTGTACTTACTGAGGCCAGTCTTCCTCTTGATTCTTTTCTGAATGTAATAATTGGGGAAGGGAACAGAGATCAAACAAAAGTGGCCATGAGTTGATGATTGTAGTGGGATGAGTGAGTTCAGGAGAGCCCAGTGCACTATACTTTTGTATGTACTAAAATTTCCATAATTAAGCAAATTTGAAGAAAAGATTTCAAGGTGTCTTGCAATTTTGGTGTGACATTTATATTTACATGTCAGGTTACTTGCATGGGAAACTTGGCCTTATGTATAAGTCATTATACAATGCCTAATATATCAACTTTCAAAAAAGATTTAAATTGAATCAGTATAGAATGAGCACATACATTGGTTTAACTTGAAGTGTTTGTAACTTAGTTCGAATGTGCTCTACTTTCAGTCTTTTTCATTTTTTTGAAAACAGGAAAATTCCATTGCCAAATTTTGTCAATTTTGCTTGGCATCTATTTCATTAAGTTGGGGTTAAAGTGAGTCAGTATGAAAGGATTTACTATTAATAGGAGGGGCTTTGGCAGTTGGAATAAGTGACAGTGGACGGGATTCGAGTGCCCTAGGGAGCATTCCTGGTTAGGAAGATCTGAGGTACCCATTGAATTCAGTTTCAGAATTTGGTGTTTAATGAATGGGTAGAGGATTGGAAAAGAAATGGACTTATTAGCTATTCTTTCCCACAGTGAAATAACTAGCATTCTAGACTGGCAGTGGGGTGTTTTTTTTTTAAACTGATAGTAAAATTGTACACCACACACTCACACACACACACACACACACACACGAGTTACCCCTTCCCCCCAACAAAGGATCTGGTGCTACAAATAGTTAAAAGTTGATATGTAAAATATTGTAATGTTTTCTATTACAAAAATTCTGATGATTACCCTTCAACTGTAAAATAAAAGTGCAACACAGTTAAAGCCTTTTCTACTGAATTATTGTATTTGTAAATTGCTCCTAAATTCTTGGAAGGTAAGTGCCTTATTTGCTGCTATTTTGTAGTGTTGAATGTCAGGTTCTTTTTTTCCCCCCATAAAATGTATTTTTGAATACATGTCAGAGTTCTAAAGGGAGTCCAAAATAATGGATATTTAATTTTATGTTTGGTAATGTGTGTTCCCCAATCATTATGACAACAATTCACCCCTGTCTGGATACAGGCACTTTATAACTGTTGATACTAGTCTGTTTGTGTATTTCATATTCAGCATGTTAGCTTTAGAAGGATGTTAAGAGAAGACAAATTGCATATTTTGAATTCTTATTCGTATGCAAATAATCTTAAGTAGATGATGAGGATTGTGGCTTCAGATTTATTTTATTGTGGTGAGGCAACAGCTAAACTACTAAACCAACAAATTATGAGTTTGGTAACTTTGAAGTCTATTTATTTTGTTAGGTTTTTTAAAAAAGCCCAAACACTCAAGATTTTAATGAAATTAAGCTGTACTTCTCTTTTTCATTGTTTTCTTTTTTGACCTTAATGACTTTGGTGGTCATCTCAGGATAGATAATTTAAATTGGTGGAGTTGGGTGGAGAACAGGCTAGGCTCAAGTTATCCTTTGGGAATATAGGGTTAGATATGAAAAACATGCCTTGGACAGTTGAGTAGTGCTTAATATTCTGCCTGTTTAACTGATGCCACCCACAGTTATGTGTAGGAAGGGAGTAAACAATGAATAGCTTATTCTTTTTGCGTTGGGTTCTTCATAATAGATGGAAGACTTCAGTTTTTGATGTTGCAAGTTAAGTTTGGAGCTTAAAGTTTACATTAAATGGACACAATGATCTGGATATCTCATTGGGATAACATTTGTGTCTCTTAAATGATGTGACTTTTTTGTGTCTCACATTAAAAAAAAAAAAAAAAAAAAAAGCAGCAACCCTGGACTTGTATTAGTACTTTGAAGTCTTTATTAGTAGATTATTCAGAGACTTGAACATGACACTTTACAATGGAGCATTATGGTAGACCTATTTCAGGAGTTGGGGAGCATAGCAAAGGATAGGATAAATCCCAGTTAGCTATGGACATTAGTATATATGGAAGTGTGATTAATCGTTGGAGAGTAAAGAAAAAACTTTAAAGATACAGGGTATTTCAAAGGTTCTTTGCATTTTCTTTTACCTACTTTTGATAGATGTTTAGGATTTTGAATTTGTGGTTCAATACTTTCAGTACTTCCCTGGTATAGTAATTTTCTGTACCTCTGGATATCTTGAGCTGTAGTTATTGCATTGTTCTGTTGGACAAAGATAGGTGAGAAAACAAAATTGTCAGTTTGATTTTTTTTTTCAACCCCTTGAGTTACCTCCTTTGCATTGAATGTAACCAAGTTTTATATATCATCAGTGTGAATGGTATTGTTTGGTGGAGTCTTAATTTTTGTATGTGCATTAAAAACACTACATCTCTTTAGCAGCTGTGGTAATCTGCTTGTGCCTAAACTGTGTTTTTTAACGAATGCTTGCTATAGTTCTGTATTTGATAATAATCAGAAGAAAACAAGAACTGTTTACATACAGTTAGTCTAGTCAAGAGATTATTGAATTGTTTTAAACTCCTCTCCCCCCAAAGAAGGGAAGGTTAATAATATCAGTGGTTTGTTCTATTTTATTATTTTGATTGGAAAATACATGACTAGGCTTCATGAGACAAACGAGGGGGATTTTTGGGATTTTTATAAACTGTGTGATCTAATGTACAACTCAAAGGTGAAATTCTTTTATAAAAAATAGTTTAGGTTCTGTTGAATGTTGGCAGGATGGAGAGTAAGTCCTGTTTCCACTTTTGCATGCCCGGTTAACATTTGTTGTAATGGGATTTGACCTATAACTTGTTGAATCCTGAGATATTCCAAGAAAGGCTTAATTTAGTTTCGATTTGAGTTCCTTCTGAATGCTAATAACTGGTATGTGTTTAATATGTGTTGTTTAATCTTAGCTACCTTGCTGGGTAGGTGGTTATTATCATTTAACAGCTAGGGAAATTGAGGCTCTCAGAATAAATGGCTTGTCACATGATCATAATTGACAGCCTGAATTCGCACCCAAATTAGTTTGGCCTTAAAAACTGCTTTTTTTGTTAAGCTTAGTAATTTCCTGTAACTTAGTTTAGGTCTTGGGTTATCTGTAACCAAAAATCACATATCATTTTAAAGTACAAAATGACTGTTGGTTTTTCATATGTACTGTAAGATAAATGCAGATTTTTTACAAGGGTTAGATGAGTTGTAGCCTGGTGAAAGGTCTAAATTGTGTTTTATATTACTAGTCGAAAAAGTTGAAATAAATGTGAGCTTTGTTTTTTGAGATGCTCATTATACAAAAGTTTGTGGGATAATATGTTGAATTGTTTTTCTTTTTTTTTTTTTTTTGGTTATACCATGGGAGATAGAATGGTTTCAGTGTTTTTTTTTTTTTTTTCCTTTTCCTTTGTCATTTATGCGCTATACTGAATGGAGGCTAAGTGTGTCTGAGAATAGTTAACCAACCGTTCAGTTTGTTTTTTTGGTGGTTGGATTTAAAATAAAAATTTAGGTGACACTGTTTATAATCCACTGCTCTGATTGGTTCTGTAGGGGGCTATTTTTTGAATTTAGCGGCACTTAAAAATATTCTAAGTGTTAATATCTTCTCTGTTTATACTTTGTATTCTAGTTCATTTTTTCACTTTATTAAATTTGTTATTTTTATTTTTATCATGAAATAGATGATAATGGTGCCTTGGATTATTACATTCATTAGTGATCAGAATCTTGATCACTAGCTTTCTCTGCTTTTCCTCTTTTTCCTGCATTTCATAAACTATAACTAGAGTTTTTTTATGGGAAGGAGTGTTAGAAGTTGGATATCTGGCCTAAGATAAATTAGTGGAGAGGAAGTAAAACTGAATATGTTAGTGCTTTTCATAGCCATGAGTCAAATTTATATATTTTATGTTAATCATTCCCTTAAGCTTCATTCTGTAGGAAATAATTTTTCCATGTGATACAGTCTTCTACCCATAGTCTTTGTTCAATATTGAGTCTTTTCATCCACATTTCCCCCTTTGTGCTCCCAAGAATACCAAGACCTTGGTGTTCTACAGCAGAATTATGCCTTAAGGCATCCATTGCATGCAATTGTTTCTTCCTGTGCATCTAGAATGATGTTAGTTATCTACCATTCTTGGGAGAATTTAGGAAATTGTCACTCAAGGAATTTTCCGAGTTCTGAAGTTAATAGAGGAACACTGGTTGAGAGAGGCTGCTAGGATATTCAGGGACTCGGTTGGCACTAACCAGAGTTTTACTTTCCACACTTAATTTCCTGCCAGTAACCCTATTGTAGCCTCTACTAAAACTTATATATGGTAAAATGTGAATGCCATCCATGATACTGTCATGGCTGTGGGATAAATTCATTTGTGTTGATGTCAAGTAGTTAGTGCTAATTTAGTTGTTTTAAAGAATTGCATGTGGGAAGTTAAACACGCAATTTTACTTATAAAAAGGAATATTGTAGGAGCTCTGCTCATTATACAATTAAAAACTTTTTATAAAAAGTCTTTGACAGTGACTGTAATATTAACAATAGCTAACACTATGAACTCTTACCATATTCCAGACATGTTAGAAATGTCATACATGTATTAGCTCTTCATCTTCATAGCCTTATGAAGTAAGATGACCGTGGGATTTATTGTTCAAACCAGGATAATTTTGAGCGTGTAAGGGGCACTGGCCAAATGGCATGCTGGGATAATAGTATAAACTAGGACTGTCTCAGAGAAATTAGGATGTATGATGACCCTAATTAATACCCACTTTTTCAGAAGAGGAAAACCTGAGTATAAGGAGGCCAAGTAACTTGCCTAGTTAGTAAGGGTAGGAAGGGATTCAAAACCCCTACAGAGGTTTCTTTGGGCATGAAAGGGATTTAAATTTCTGTAAACTGCCATATTCTGAGTTTGTTTTTATTCTTTTGGAAGAGTTTTTATAGGTATAGGGTAGATAGTAAAAGACAAGATACAGTGTTTTTTAAAAGCCAATAGAATTTCTAGTTGACTTTTTAAAAGTGATTAAGATTTCAGTGATTATATGTGTTAATGTTAAAAACCAATTTCTTTGAGGTCTGCCTAAATAAGAGAATATTCCATAATTAATTTTACTGTTTATATTTGTTTGTTTTCCTTACATAATATTCAGACTCCTTTACCATTTTCTTAAAAAAATTTTTTTTTATTTGAACCAGATATATGAATACAGTGAATGGCCTTTAGCGGACAAGGGGGAAGGGGGGTGGAGGAGGGGGAAGGGGGAGGCAAGGGAGGGGAGCAGTTTAGATAGGAACCTGGTATGGAGGAACCATAGACATGGACAACAGGTGGAACTGACTTTGGTGGGGAGTGGGTGGGTGGGGAAGAGGACGGAGAGGAGCAAAAAGGGGATGAATGTAGTACAACAACAATAAAATTAAATTAAAAAAATTATTTGTTTTTATAGAGAGGGGAAGGGGGGAGGGAGAAAGAATGGGAGAGAGACATCAATGTGAGGTTGCCTCTCACACACCTTCAACTAGATACCTGGCACGCAACCCAGGCATGTGCCCCAACTGGGAACTGAATCAGCAACGTTTCAGTTTACAGGCCTGTGTTCAATCCACTGAGCCATACCAGCCAGGGCTACCATTTACTTAGAGGAAAATATGAATTGTATGGTATTTCCTAGATGTTCTTATGTGGAAAATTTCTTCTGAGAAGAGAGCTGAAAGAAATAATTTTGTGACTAGGGAGAAGCGGTATTAGAAAATGAAAGAAAAAAGATCCAGTTTAGAGACTTAACTGATTTGGTAGCATAATTGGAGAGCTAAGTTTTAAAAAATGATTTAATTTATTTGCCCTTAGAGAGAGGGGAAGGGAGGGAGAACGACAGGGAGAAAAACATCAATGTGTTTGCCTCTTTCACACCCCCAACTGGGGAACTGACCCTCAACCCAGGCATGTACCCTGACTGGGAATTGAACCATCGACCTTTGGACCTTGAGAGCTTGTTTGGAGGAGGTTCTAGCAGGGGAGCGCAGCTACTTGTATACCCTGGACCGAAGACCGGTCCTCTCCTCTAGCTGGGAAAGTCATCCTCTTCAACCGAGCATGCAGCCTTGAGAGGGACGCACATGGATCAGTGAGGGAGGAAGGGGACACCCTACTAGCCAGCCAGACCAGCCAAATCAACCCTGGCGATCAGTGGGGTGACAGATGTTGAAGCCAGATCGTCCTCACATCTACCTTTGGGTTTGCAGGCTGGCACTCAATCCACTGAGCCAGGGTGAGTTAAGTCTTGTAGAGATCGATGTGTCATTTCATAAAATTAATAGTGTTTTTATTTTTGGGTGACTTTAGTAGTTGCTTTGTATTCCTGGCCTGTTTATAATTGTGGTACCTCCCACCCCCCCAAAAATGATTACTGTAGGCACATTCAAACATTTGGAGATAATTGCAGGTTTACTGTATTGTAAACTAAGATTTCCCCCCTTCTTTTCAGTGGGGATAAGTGTTAAGAGATCAGATCTTAAGAGGACTTATACTTTTGTCTTCATACTTGAGGAATTTGTGATTTTCTCCTGTAGCTATTTAGGAGGGTTTAAAATTTTTTTAATTTGGTGCCATTGTTTTATAAACAACTGAGGGGCTATTATGTAGGTCTATTCAATTTTTAAAAAGTCTTTTTCAGTTCATTAAAGCCGTCATGAAGTTGGAAGGGGTGTGGGGGATTACATTCTGACCAGATGAAGGAATTTGAGTGACCAGTACAAAAGTTTATTTTTTGTGGATTTGATTGATTATTTGGAATTAATGCAGTTAGTTTTTTAAAAAAGCTATTGCTAGGGAGTGTAAGAACCCTATGAAATTGTGTGCAAAAATGTGTAACTGTGCAGGTTCCCACCCACCCCCAGTTTCTCAAAAGCATTCATTCATTGTTCTATCAGGTGGTACTGAAAAATGCCTGCAGAGATGAAGGTTTATGTACAGTGCTAAATGAGATTATGTAATCCTCAGGTAACATTGTCAGTTGGGCTTTATCACCTGAAGGGGTTAAAAACAATCCCTTTAAAAACCATTATGTACTGGGCTAACTGTATATTGAAGAATATTAGGCTAAAATCAATAGTCAATACAATTTGATAGGGTCCTCAATTTGAGATTAATGACACATATTTAATAATAAGGACTACTCTGGAAAGCTTTAGTGGAAAAATAACAATTGAAGACTGTTAATGTGTAGCCTTGGAATGCTTCAGTGTTTGATGGTTGTTAATACACTAAGTTAAATCAGCCCATGATTATCCCCTATAAAGGAGACTGTTATCCATAGGTTGAAACCTACTAAATGACATAACGTGTACTGGTTCTGTATTAAAGCAAAAGAAGCAATCAGCAGTCACTCTGTTAGGGGATTTTTGTGTCTGCCTATATTTCAAGTTCTAAATGCTTACTTTCAAATAGGACTTTAAATTTGTATATGCTTACGCTTTACTCTTGGTTGGAGTGTTAGTTTGAAATGCCTTTGTAGCAATATATGATACTTATTAAATTCGTTGTCTATATGGGCATGGTACAGGTTTGGTATATTTGAAGTATTTTCATTTCAGGATTGGGATGTACGATGATAATTCTCTTGAACTTCTAATCTTTTGTGTCTAAAAACAGAGAGAAATTTTCTGTATTCACCAATGTGTCTACTGCCTTGTACTTAACTTGCAAACTTTATGGCGAATAGAATGTTATTACAAAGAACACGTTTAATATTCTCTTACTTAAAAAAGGCCTTTTTGTGGTTTAAGAAGTAGTATTAAAGATAGGAACATGAACATTTGAGAATTTCCCCTCTATACTAAAGAAGTAGAGAAAATATAGGAAATATTAGCAAACCCATAATATTTTCCCTTTGGGATGTGTCCCTCCCTGTTTCCACCACTCAATTCAGGCCAAAAGACATTCCTCAGACTTCACCCCTGGCAGGAGAATTGAGGAAGTGGTGGTAGCCATGGCTGGCAGGAAAGCAGAAGCATGAAGGTATGTTTTTGAAAAGCAAAATTGTCAATGACAAATGGATTTTTCCAGCACTGAGTATATGTACTTTTTTGAGTTTTGATTAAATATCAATGCATAATGTGCTACTATTCATTGAGGACTCTTCCAGTAGTTGCATTCATATTTGGGTGTTTTAGATACACTTGAAAAACTTTTGAGGGATTATTTGGACCATACGGAATTATATTAGAAAAGATTCTTTAGTAGGGAATTAACTTCTCAACCTTTGAAATAAATGGAAATAGTTATCCAGGCTGCTGAAGAAAAATCACAAACCTAACTTGAGAAGTAATTGCATGTGTGTGTGTGTGTGTGTGTGTGTGTATGTGTGTAAACATGTAGTGTTTAAATGTACATTATTGGTGAATATTCAGATTTATCTCATACCTAAATTGTAAACTTGTTCAGAGGAATTACATTTTTATCTGATTTTGTTTGAATCTTTATCTTGTGTAGTACTTATTATACAGATTTTCAAGTAATGAAATGAAACCTTGGGATTTCTAGAAATGTAACCCTGCATTATAATTACATGACTAATAAAGACCTTTATAATATGTACAACAATCATGTGAGGTAGCTGACTGTATTGTCCATTTACTCTAAGGTTCAGAATTGGTTAAGTGACTTGCCCAAGATAACTCAGCTGGTCAGTGGCAAAGTTTCTCTTTAATCCAATTCTGCCTAATTCCATCACAATCACACATCTTTACATGGGAACACACTGCCTCCCAGTGGGATGATTTCATAGATTTCATAGTGATAACTTTTTTGGAGATAGAGAATTAAAGGAAACAAGGACCCTAAATTGATGCAACTGAGGTGAAAGTTAGACTTCTCAAGGTAGTCAGAACAGTTTTGGAAATTAGGTAGGAGAAAGGATTATTTTCTACCAAAGGCTGGTAGAGGATAAATCATTCTCAGTGTGAAGTTACATGTGATAAATTTCATATTTTATAACAAACGTCAAGGAGCAACCAGAAGAGGGTTGGATTGGGGGAAGATGATACAGTTTGCGATACTGTACTTGTTTTAATCAGTAAAGTGGCACCTGAATTAATTTTAAGGAATTAAACTTGTTATATAAATTATGAAACAGAATGTTAGCCAAAACATTGCTGGCACATGTCTCATGAGTAGTTCTTACTAAAAGGCAATAATACTTATAGGAACAATCTGTTCAGGTAAATTGGTCTAAATGTAGGCAACATTATGATGCCACTTTTTATTGTTCTGTTTTCATTTTCTCTAGCCTTTTCCTGCTGCTTTCCCACCTCCAGTGTGTTTTACAATTTCTAAAATTCTCCATGGAAGGTAGAAACGTGATGGTAATTTCCTTTTTAATTTTTTATGCCATTACTACTAATGCTAGATAGCTATGCTAGGTAGGCACTGGGCACTAAAATAGAAGTTATTTCAAAAATTAACCCATTTAATCCTCTCAATAACCCTGTGAGGTAGGCACTGCTATTATTTTATAGGTGAGGGGACAGGTGCAGATTGAAAATGTAAAATTGCCCAAGGACATGTACAGTAAGTCCTCACTTAGCATCATTGATAGGTTCTTGGAAACTGACTGAACTGAAACAGCATTTAATAAAGCCAGTTTTAGGGTAGGCTAATTGATACAAACAAGAGTTAAATTTCTACAGCATATTTCTGGTCACAAAATCAACCAAACTTCTAAATAAAGACTCAACATTTCTTTTTTTTTTTTTTTAATTTTATTGTTGTTGTATTACATCCATCCCCTTTGCTCCCTTCTGTCCCCCTCCCCACCCACCCATTCCCCCCAAAGTCAGTCCCACCTGTTGTCCATGTCCATGAAGACTCAACATTTCTAATATTAAACATTGAATTTCAGGTGAATTATATATACATTGAAGGAAAATTAAGAAAAAAAAACAATTCTGGGCCCTGGCTGGTAGCACAATGGATAAGGCGCCGGCCTGCAAACCCAAAGGTTGCTGGTTTGATTCCCAGTCAGGGCACATAACCAGGTTGCAAGCCAGGTCTCCAGCCAGGTCTGTAGCTGGAGGCAGGTGAAAGGCAACCATGCACTGATGCCTCTCTCCCTGTCTGCCTCTTTTCCTTCCTCTCTCTCTGGAGGTAGTAGATGGAATCTTTAAAAAAAAAAAAAACAAACAAAAAACCAATTATTTTACAACACACTTCTGGTATCCATGGCTGGTATCCATGGTTGCAAGCAGGACCTACCCTGGCCACAATGCCTTCCCACATAGTAGGAGGCACTCACCCACACCCACACTCATGGGACTGGGACAATGTAGACACACCTCCCAGTTCACCTCACATGTACTTCTTTGGGATATGTAGGAGGAGACTGGAGTCTGGAGAAAACCCACTCAGACATGGGGAGAACATGCAAACTCCACACAGTAGTCCTGGCTGGGAATTGAATTTTTCCTCAACATTGGAATGAAGTGATATTGAACCAAGTAACCACTACTAGAGGACCTGCTGAACCTACGGAGTGGTGGAGCCTTGAAGTGAACCCAGCCCACCTGGCTGTAGAGTACATGCTCTTAGTGCTACAGCACCATATTGCTGATTAGCTGACATCACCATGAATGGTTTTCTAATCCTGGCAATGTATTTAAGTCCTGTCTTGAATTGTGGAATTATGTTTGTACATCCTTACAGAAATTTGAAAGGTTAGCAGAGGATTTAGGTAAGTTTCTGGCCCTCAGGTTTCCCAAGCATAGAAAAAGTATAGTACCAGCTGCCATATATGTTGTTATGGGAATTAGATAACGGTACCTTTTCTGAGTATTTTCTGTGTACCAGACAATGTGCTGAGGATTTTGCTGGCATGATAGGTTTCCAGATAACTGTCATAGTCTCATTTACTGAGAACATTACACGTGGCAGATAGCTGGGGATATTATACCCATTTTACAGATGAGAAACTGAAGCCTAAAGGAATTAAGTAATTTGCTGAAATAGGTTTCCTACCTCAGGACCTTTGCGCTGGCTGGTCCCTCTGCCTGGCTTGGTTCCTTGGTTCTTCAGGACGTTTTATTCATTCACCCATGATGGACACCTGGGTTGCTTCCACCTTTTTTGCTGTTGTAAAAATGCTGCTGTGTGTAGAAATACCCAGTCAGGTCTCTATTTTAAATTCTTTTGTGTATATACCCAGAAGAAGAATTGGTTCAAATAAATATTTGAGTGCCTATTGTGTGGCAGACAATGTGTTAAGTAGGTACTGGGGATTTAGTAATGAACAAGACAGCTTGGTCCCTGTCCTCATAGAATTTATAGTCTAGTAAGGGGACAAGAGATGAAATAAATAAGCAGTTACAATTAAGTATGTTAAGTTTTCCAAAAGGGCAAGTATGGAGTGCCACATTTATGTTTTATGTGGTTGTAATAACGTAAGTATTTTGTTAAATGAAAAGAATATAAAATATTAAGTGCTTTTCCATATTCTATTATAATCCCCTGCAGCAGCACCCCACTTCCCTTCCTACCACATGAAAATCTCTTTTCCCATTTTTCCACATTTAAAATTTTAATGTATCTGGAATTTAAAAAATATATTTTATTCATTATTTTTAGAGAGAAGGGCAGAGAGGGAGGAAGAAAGGGTGAGAAGCATCAATGTATGGTTGCCTTTCACCTGCCTCCAGCTACGGACCTGACTGGAGACCTGGCTTGCAACATGGTTATGTGCCCTGACTGGGAATCGAACCAGCAACCTTTGGGTTCACAGGCTAGTGCCATTCTACTAAGCCACACCAGCCATGTGGAATTTATTTTTGACTATGATATGAGGTAGGGCTATTGTGATACTGTGATTTATAAAAAAGTGTACATTTGGTTTTCCTGTTTCTGGTACAGAGCTGCCTAAAAAGTGCTAAGAGTGGAAAGGTGTCTTTTATGTGAATGAAGTGGGTTTTGGGAATGTACCTAAAGATGGAGGTTGGTTGGTTGCCAGTAGAGCCAACCTTGTGGTGAGAGGGTTGGAACTTTCAGTCTTATCCCCTTGACCTCCAGGTAGGGGAGAAGGGCTGGAGATGGAGCTCAGTCACGAGTGATCAATGTTTTTATCGACCACGAGTAGTTTAATGAAGCCTCCATAAGAATAGAAAAGGACAATGTTCAGGAAGCTAGTTGAACATGTGGAGATCTGGGGAGAGTGGTGCCCTCTGAGAGGTATGAAAGTGCCAAGCCCCATACTTGGCCATATGCACCTCTTCCATCTGGCTGTTTTCAAGGCATCCTTTTGTAATAAACTGGTGATATGGTAAGTAATGTTTTTCTTGAGTTCTGTGAGCTGTGCTAGCAAATTAACTGGAGGAAGGAAGGAGGGGGTCATTGAAACCTTGCCAGACTGTCAGAAGCACAGGTAATACATAGACTTGCCACTGGCCTCTGAAATGGGGAGAGGGGCAATCTTGTAGGACTTAACCCCTTAACCTGTGGAATCGGGTGCTGTATTGGAGTAGATAGTGTCAGAATTGAGTTGAATTGTAGGAAGCACTGCTTATGTCTAGGGAAGTACGTGGTGCTGTGTGGGAAATCCCCCAACACACGTTGGAATTGGTTCCCAGAACCAGGTTAGTCATACACACTTTTGTCTTTTTTGTGCCATACCATGAACTCTCTAATTTTCTCTTTCCCCTCTGGTTTTGATGGCACAGCATCTATGTGTACTTTTGTACCTTTGTTTTCCTTTTTTTAAAGATTTTATTTATTTACTTTTTTTTTTTAAGATTTTATTTCATTATTTTTAGAAGGAGGGGAAGGGAGAGAGGTAGAGAGGGAGAGAGACATCAATGTATGGTTGCTTTTCACCTGCTTCCAGCCACAGACCTGACTGGAGACCTGGTTTGCAACCTTGTTATGTGCCCTGGCTGGGGAATCGAACCTGCGACCTTTGGGTTCGCAGGCCGGCGCCTTATCCACTGTGTTACCAGCCAGGGCCTTATTTTACTTTTTAAAAAAGATTTTATTCATTCTTTTCAGAGAAAAGGGGAAGGAGGAAGAAAGGGAGAGAAACATCAATGTTTGGCTGCCTTTCACCTGCCTCCAGCTACGGACCTGGCTTGCAACCTGGTTATGTGCCCTGGCTGGGAATCGAACCAATGAAACTTGGGTTTATAGGCCAGCGCCAGTTCACTGAGCCTCACCAGCTAGGGCTCATTTATTTTTAGAGAGGGGGAAAGGGAGGAATAAAGAGAGGGACGGAAACATCGATGTGTGGTTGTCTGTTCTGTGTCCCCAAATGGGAACCTGGCCTGCAATCCAAGCAACTCTTTGCTTGGATTCCTGACCAGGAATCAAACCAGCAACTCTTTGGTTCACAGGCCGGCACTCAATCCACTGAGCCACACCAGCCAGGGCTGTTTTCTTTCCTATCTAATTATGTCCCGCATTGGGAACACACTGTTAGTCAGTATGAACTTTTAAAGCTCTTTGTAGATGAAGATACATTGTTTTCCAATAGTGTTGTACTCACCTTATAGAGTTAACACTGCTGTGATGTATGGCAACCACATTATCCCAGCTTTGGAGATGTTATTTTAAGCGGTTTGCCAGTAGTAGTTCAGGTTCCTTAATTTGTGCTTCTTTGATTACTAGCTAGAATGAATATTTCCCCTTATTTTGAATGTGACCAGACAACACTTCAGTTTAACCTGAGGGCCTTTTAAATTATGAGTATACTGTAGTAGTTTTCTGGTTAATTACTGGTAGTGATGGTTTTTAGTATTAGGTAGATGTATCTAATTATTTCAGATTGGGTCTGTATTATTTTGTAATGTTTGTTCACGTTATTTGTGGTTTTATCTCATTTTAATTTACAAACAGCAGTTGCTTAGGAAACCTGCAATAAGCATCCTCTTGTCTAGCCCAGTAGTGCTAAGTTGCATTCAGTGGACAGTTTGTGGATAAGCTGTACTCAGGTGTTTTGTAAGTTGTAAATAGAGTATGATAGAACCAGTGGGAAAAGCCCAGATTTTTTTCTCACTGCAGTGTAATCTTTTTAGCTACAGTGAGATTAACATTGTGATTAGTCCAGCCTGTTTGTTTCTTTTTTAGATTTTATTTATTTACTTTTAGAGGGAAGGGAAGGGAGACAGAGAGGGAGAGAAACATCACTGTGTGGAGAAACATCAGTTGGTTGCCTCCTGCAAGCTTCCTACTGGAACCTGACCACAACTCAGGCATGTGCCCTAACTGAGAATTTGAACTGGTGATCTTTGGGTTTACAGGCCTATGCTCAGTCCACTGAGCCACACCAGCCATGGCAAGCCTGCTTCTTGATGGTAATGATAATTATTAGAGCAGGACAGAGAAAGTAAAATTGGCTTTCAGATGTCATTTTTATTTTATTTTATTTTATTTTTTTAAAGATTTTATTTCATTATTTTTAGAAAGAGGGGAAGGGAGAGCGACAGAGAGGGAGAGAAACATCAATGTATGGTTGCTTTTCACCTGCCTCCAGCCACAGACCTGACTGGAGACCTGGCTTGCAACCTTGTTATGTGCCCTGGCTGGGGAATCGAACCTGTGACCTTTGGGTTCACAGGCTGGCACCTTATCCACTGTGGTACCAGCCAGGGCCTCATTTTTTTTTTTTCAATTTAAGATTTTATTCATTATTTTTAGAGAGAGGGTAAGGGAGGGAGGAAGGAAGGGACAGACACATCAATGTACAGTATGGTTGTCTTTCACCTGCCTCCAGCTAAGGACCTGGCTGGAGACCTGGCTTGCAACCTGGGTATGTGCCCTGGCTGGGGAATCGAACCAGCGACCCTTGCGTTTGCAGGCTGGTGCTCAATCCACTGAGCCACACTGGCCAGGGCTAGACTCCATTCTTTTTTTTTTTTTTTAAATCCTTTTGGATGCTTTATTCAGAAGGCCGACAACCTGAGAAGACAGTCTTTAGACCTCATTCTTAAATAATTATACAAGGTGATTGCATTCATGGTTTTCCCAGATAGTAGTTCATGGCTTTCCCCTATTGAGAATTTGTCAGTGCCAGGAATCGTGAAACGTATGGAAGAAGATAACTCTCTTTAGGATACCTGAGAATGTTCTGGACTTTATAACTTTAGAGTTCTTAAAGATGCACTAACAATTTGGTAGTGAAAAACCTTTTAGGTCTAGGGAGAGAAAATGTAAAATAGTTAATTTTCAAACACTCTATAGGTTGTGCTTGCTTCGGCAGCACGTATACTAAAATTGGAATGATACAGAGAAGATTAGCGTGGCCCCTGTACAAGGATGACATGCAAATTCGTGAAATGTTCCATATTTTTTGAGATGAGTTACTCAGACCAAATGTATTAATAAAACTAGAGTCTACCAGCAAAAAACAAAAACAAAAACCACTCTATAGGTTAAAGCTTGTTTTAGTTAGGAACATAAAATGTTTTGTTTATAGCTTAGTTCAAATTACATGTGTATGTTATATTATGTTTAAGTGTAGTGAATGGAGCCCTGCTTCCCTCTCAATACAATCACCTTGGGTTTTTTTTTTTAAAGATTTTATTTATTATTTTTAGAGAGAGGGGAAGTGGAGGGGGGGGAGAGAGAGAGAGAGAGAGAGAGATCAATGTATGGTTGCCTTTCACCTGCCTCCAGCTAAGGACCTGGCTGGAGACCTGGCTTGCAACCTGGTTATGTGCCCTGGCTGGGAATTGAACCAGCGACCGTTGGGTTCCCAGGCCGGCGCCTTATCCCCTGAGCCACCAGCCAGGGCACAATCACCTTTTTAAATTTTCATGGTAGCTTTTCATCACTGCTTAGTATTTTCTTGTTTGTTTGTGGCCTCCCTTCCCCCTACTAGAGTTTCAGTACCCTGGGAGCAAGGGCTTTGCTGTTTAATACTGTAACCTCATTGTCTCTTAACAGTGCCTGGTATAGTAGGTACTCAAGAAATATTTGTTGAGTGAATGATTTGTTTACTGATGAAAATATTTAGAGATAAAATCAATCCTAATTTGGAATGTAACTCAATGTCTGAACTTCTAGAAATCACTCAGAGTTAAAAAAAAAATCAGTGTGAGAAGGTGGAATGAGTTTTGAGATCTGAGAGGCCTGTTAGTAATACTGTAGATACAAGAAAGAAGTAAAACTGAACAAAAGACACCAGTTTCCTTAAATAAATCTTTTGCTGTATGTGACTGTGTCTGAGGTCATCATCTGACCTATGACCACCAGCAGGTTTTCTTCTGATTAGCTTTATCTTCACAAGTTAGGACAAGGTTTTATTCCTAAGCATCAGATTTGGTGTACACGAAGTCATCACTTAACGTCATTGACAGGTTCTGCGACTTTAAGCAAAACGATGTATGATGAAGCCAATTTTACCACAGCCCAATTGATACAAATGAGTTAAGTTCCTATGGCATTTTATCAACGTTATAAGAAAATGATGTTGCACCAAGTGATGTTATTCGAGGACCTGCTATATTTCCAAACATAGACAAATTTCTTTTGAAAGTTGCAGAAGTTAAGAAATCTGAAGTAGGTGAAGAAAGAATAGTTAGTCAGGGAGCAAAAAGGGGATGGATGTAATACAATAACAATAAAATTAAAAAAAAAAAAAAAGAATAGTCAAACTACAATTGATCCTTGCACAATGCAGGGGATAGGGACACTGACACCCTACCACGCACATGCGTAGTAGAAAAATCTGAGTATAACTTGTGACCCACCCCCCAAAGTTAACTACTAATAGCCTACTGTTGACTGGAAGCCTTACTGATAGCACAGCCAATTAACACTTCATTTTTATGTTATAATGTATAAGCTAGAAAGAATAAAATATTATTAAATTCATAAAGAGAATACATTTACAGTGTGTATTGTGAAACAATATGCATGTAAAATGGACCTGTGCAGTTCGAACTTGTGTTGATTAAAGGTTAACTGTATATTGCTTTTTTGCCACCATCTTTGGGAAGATTGGAGAGGAGGGTATGTTTGTACTGTATTCTTCACTGTCGATGGTGTTATATCAAATTCTGAGTGTGCCGCTCATTAATCAGATGTAATAGTCATGGTGATCCCACTCTACTTTTAGTGTCTTGTAGGGTTTACATAGCATTTTCAGTTTGTCCTCATAATAATCCTTTAGAGAGGGAGGTCTTGTGGTATTCATGCTATTTTACAAATGAAAAATTAGCCTTTCAGAGGAGACAAACAACATGGTCCAAGGCCACACAACTGGACTTGGTAACAGAAACACTAGGACATATATCTTGTTTTCTAATTCTGGTTCTGTCTTCTTTAGAACCATAGATTTTTTTTTTAAGATTTTATTTCATTATTTTTATTTTTTTATTTTTTATTTATTTTTTTTTTTTAAATTTTATTTCATTTCTAGAAAGAGGGGAAGGGAGAGAGGCAGAGAGGGAGAGAGACATCAATGTAGGGTTGCCTTTCACCTGACTCCAGCCACAGATCTGACTGGAGACCTGGTTTGCAACCTTGTTATGTGCCCTGGCTGGGGAATCGAACCTGCGATCTTTGGGCTCGCAGGCCGGCGCCTTACCCACTGTGCTACCAGCCAGGGCTTATTTCATTATTTTTAGAAAGAGGGGAAGGGAGAGAGGTGGAGAGGGAGAGAGACATCAATGTATGGTTGCGTTTCACCTGCCTCCAGCCACGGACCTGACTGGAGACCTGGTTTGCAACCTTGTTATGTGCCCTGGCTGGGGAATCAAACCTGCGACCTTCGGGTTCGCAGGCCGGCACCTTATCCACTGTGCTACCAGCCAGGGCTACAACCATAGATTTTTAGATCAGGAAAAAGCCTAACTTCCTGTATGTATAGGAAGTAATTTAACATTACAAAGCTGATGTGTCAGGATTCTAACCCAGTTCTCCCCAGATTGATTTTGTATTGTTTTCTAATCTTACATGTGTTTGATCTTGGAGAGATGTGTGCTATTGAGTGAATTGACTGGCAGACATTGGGTTGGCCAAAAAAATGCCTTTGATTTTTCCTATTAGATGGCTCTAATAGTGCTTAGTTGTTTTGAACATCATTTGCAACAATTTTGTTAGATTCTTTTGTGACAGCTGTCATGTCAGTGTGCATTAAAAAAAAAAAAAAAAAAAATCAGTCCTGGCTGCTGGCTTAGTGGAAAGGTGCTGGGCTGCGAACCCAAAGGTTGCTGGTTCGATTCCCAGTCAGGGCACATAACCAGGTTGTAAGCCAAGTCTCCAGCCAGGTCTGTAGCTAGAGGCAGGTAAAAGGCAACCATACATTGATGCTTCTCTCTCCCTTTACCTCCCTCCCTTTTCCTCTCTCTAAAAATAAATAAATAAAATCTTAAAAAATACAACATCAAACTTAGTGAATTTTTGTGTAGCCATTTTAATATTGAAGATGGGAGAAAATAAGCAACGTTTTCAGCATATTTTGCTGTATTATTTCAAGAAAGGTAAAAATGCAACTGAAACAAAAAGATTTGTGCAGTGTATGGAGAAAGTGCTGTGACTGATCGAATGTGTCAAAAGTGGTTTGCATCCTTAGCTGGTCTGGCTTAGTGGATTGAGCGCCAGCCAGCCTGAGAAATGAAAGATTGCTAGTTTGATTTTTAGTCAGTGCATGTGTCTGGGTTGTTGGGGGGTCCCCCAATTGGGGGCATGCAAGAGGCAACCAATTCAATCACATTGATATTTCTCTCCCCCCCACCCTTAAAAGTAAATAAATAAAGTATTTTTTAAAAGTGGTTTGCAAAATTTCAATCTAGAGATTTCTTATTGGATGATGCTCCATGGTTGGGTAGACAAGTTGAAGTTGATAGTGATCAAATTGAGACATTAATTGAGAATGACCAATCACTGTAATACCATGCAGGAGATAGCCAATGCACTCAGAATATCCAAATCAATAAAGTTATTGGTGAAAATGAAAAATAGGTCATTTATTTTATGGAGAAAGCCATATGGAGTTTTTGGCCAACCCAATAACAAAGATAATGGGTTTTCATAAGTTTTCAGGTTCATGTCTATATTTGCAATGGTGAATAACTTCTAAAAACATTTGAATGTATTTTGAGGCAACTTGGGACAACAGAAAGAAGATAGTAAGCATTAGAGTCAAGCAGATTTAAATTGGAATCCTATGACTTCTTCCCTCATTAACTATGTGACCTTGTGGACATTTCTTTTTTTCTTTTTTTCTTTTTCATCTATAGAATGGGCAGGATATTATTGAAATAATTAAAGGTAGGGTATTTTGTTAAGTTTATGAAACATAGAATGTGTTCAATAATGTTAAGCTTATTTTACAAAATGTCAGAGATGAAACTCATGTATTTACAGAAAGGAGCATCTAAGATGAAAACAAATTTGGGAAAGCATTTGTGTCAAATATGACCAAAGGTTTTATGTTACTTAACTTTCATACAAATTGATGTGAACAACTGTTTCTGATTATAAATGTTAGTGGACACGAAGTTACTAATTCTATTGCTGCCACTTATTGAGTCTTACTAAGTGCCGAGCACTTAAATGAAATGTCATTTTAAATCCTTAGGAAGCACACATGTGAAAAATAGGTGCAAATTTCCCCATTTTACAAATTAGTAAAAAATTGTAGACATGCCCCTTGCCTCTAATCAAGAGCCCTAAAATAAATTTTGTTTCCATTTGAATCTAATAATGAGGAAATAGGAAATAAGTCCGCTTAAAATCTACACACAGTAGGCAGTGTTAGTTATAATGAAATAGTGAGGTTAGTTTTAATGTCTAACAAGAAATAAGTAGGTTATGATACAGCCTATCTGGTGGAATTTCATGGAACTGCTAGTTTTTATTATGACTATTACAAAAATGGTAGAAATGCATATAGAGATTAAAATTATGCACAATAAATATCCATTCTATGGTTATATTTTTGAAAAATTGGCACCTAGTGATTGTGATTGTTCTGAGTTCTTTAAAGGTAATTTTGCAAGTAATTTGTTGGGAACCAAGATCGTAGTCTTCCTGTGTAATGTGCACTGAAGAACATTTGTTTTAAAATTGCTCATTGTAAGCCCTGGCTGGTAGCACAGTGGATAAGTTGCTGGTCTGCAAACCCAAAGGTCGCTGGTTTGATTCCCAGCCAAGGCACATAACCAGGTTGCAAGCCAGGTCTCCAGCCAGGTCTGTAGCTGGAGGGCAGGTGAAAGGCAGCCAGCCATACATTGATGTTTCTCTCCTTCTCTGCCCCTCTCTCTTCCTCTCTCTCTGGAACTAATAAATAAAGTCTTTTAAAAACTGCTCGTTGTTTTGTTTTTTATACATTGGGGGAACTTTAGTAGTCTCAACTACTGGCCTTTTACTTTATTCTTTTAGTAAACCCTCACCACAAGTTTTTTTTTAACCCATTCCATTTTACCATGGAATTTTAGTGTTATTCTTTTCTATTTGTTCTTGGGAATTATAGCTACTATAATAAGTAGACCTTTAGCTTATGTAACTATTTTTGTACCCTCATGGATATATTTGAGAATCTCTTAACTTCTAGATGGCATGAAAGAAGCATACGTTAAGCCAGCAATTTTCAGCCGTGTACCACAAGAATTTTTAAAGCATGCAGTGAGTGCCTATTTAGTCAAGGGGCACTTACCTCTTATTCCTTAGATAGCTGAATAAAAAAATGACAACAGCCAACACAGTAATAGCTGTCTGATGTGAATGAATCAAAAGTAAACCTATTTTTTTGTCAGGTCGGCAAAAAAGATTTTTTTTGGTATGCCACAGACCTTTAGTAATTAGTTTTATGTGTGCCATGAGATGGAAAGGGTTGGAAATCACTGCTTTAAGCCATCCATTGTAATCTTCTATGCCCATTGCTTTTTATGCAGCTTGTCTTGTCAATCAGCAAAGCAAATACTTTACTGCTCTCTGCCTTCTGAATTACTTCATGTATTTTATGGTTGATATATTTTATGGTATGTGTGTTCTTTTCTGTTTCATTGCTTCCATAAAAAAAAAGACTGGTTGAGGTGTTAGTTTGATTCCTTCTCTTTTTCCATTCATCTGTGAGTACTATAAGATACAGTGCATTAGTTGATTCTTGCATCTCTCTTTTATATTCTGATTTTAAAAGAAGCTTGTTAGCCCTGGCTGGTAGCACAATGGATACGGTATTGGCCTGCGAACCTGAAGTTCGCAGATTTGATTCCCCAGCCAGGGCACGTAACCAGGTTGCAAGCCAGGTCTCCAGCCAGGTCCATGGCTGGAGGCAGGTGAAAGGCAACCATACATTGATGTTTCTCTCCCTCTCTGCCTCTCTCCCTTCTCTCTCTGGAAATAATAAAACTTAAAAAAAAAAAAAAAAAAGAAGAAGCTTGTTAGAATTTGCCTGGGGAAATGGTGTGATGGCTTAGGTGGTTTGAAAACCTTACCAGAGTGTTTTTTCAGTTGTTCCCAGTTCTATCTCAATTAAGGACATTGCTAATTTGATTAATTCCCATTCATTCATATTTTCTATATCTACTTACCTTCCTATGTATCTAATTTGTTTGAAATTAATCTTGAGGGAGTATATCTACAAGTGAAACCATATAGTACAGAGAGTTCCCTGTACTAAATTCTTTGGAATGTTTGACTTTCTTGGCGATTGTATGTTTTACAGAAGCAGTACCTGGAAAACATGGGTATTATAGCATGGTCCTCATGTCATTAAAGGATTAAAAATATGTTTAGTACAAGCTGCTTCAAAAGAAGGAAGAATTTAATTATTGTATAAAAATAATGATTTCTGCTGATGGTAAAAATTTGAGTCCAAAAGGGGTATAAAGTGAAAAATTCCAGTTTCTCTATTCCCAGTTTTCACAGGGTAACCACTGCTGATGGTTTCTTTGTACTCTTGTAGAAAATTTCTAAGCATAAACAGATAGGCTCAAATTTATATGGTCTATAAGTTCTTTTCGCTTGACGATGCTATCTTAACATTTTACAATATCAGAACATTTTAGCAGTATATACTTTGTATTTTGAATCTAATTGTTCCCGCTGCTTTAAAAAATGCCTATATTTTCTGGGCATATATGTAATTTACTCTTTTTTCTTACAGAAAAAGTGATATTATAATTATGTACACTAAATTAGCCTAGATATTTTTTGTTGTGTGGGAAGCTTGTGGGGATGTTATTTAGGGCACTTTATGTCAAAAGAACATACTTATATTTATCATATGTTTTTTCAGAATAAATTGTTTATAAGGTGCAGGTTTTATCCTTGAAGAGTCCACAGAGTCTTAATACAGAAGGTATGCAAGGGAACAGGATCATTATCATTATTGTAATCATTATTGGAAGCTTGTGTGTAGCAACAGAAAGAGGTAGTGATTATCTGGAAGAGTTCAGGGAGTATGCCTTGCAGAGGGGAGATGGTGACTAAGATTCAGTAGTTTATCAGGGCATTTCCAACCAACCAACCAACCAACCAACCTCCCTTCCTTCCTTCCCTTATGTCTTGTGGTAGTATCCAATTACTTTTAGTTAGCTTTTACATAGCATGCTGTTCGAAGCTCACTTGTTTCTTTGTTTGAGCTGCTTCTAATGTCTACAACACTCACGGACCCATTTGCCAGTGTCACTGTTCATGTCCTTCCAGATTTAGCTTGGGGTCACATGAAAACTGTATCTGAGTTCCCTTTTCTCAGTTCAGAGCCATTTCTCTGTGCCCCCAGGCTTCCTATGTATATTTATGCTAGCGTCCTTTCATGGTACCCAACTGTAATTGCTGGTGTGACACCTTCACTGTACTGTAAGTGCCCTTAAGGAGTGGGGGGCTCATTTATTCATTCCCTCCAACATTTTATGAAAAGTTGCCAATATATATAATTGTACTGTGATCACTCATATACCCATCATGATATTGGGTATTTTGCTATATTTTTGCTTTGTCAGACATCCATCCATTTAGCCATCACTCCTTTCTAGCCGTCAGTCATCCATTTTTTAATGCATTTCAAAGTGAGTTGTAGACATTAGTGCCTTTCACCCCTAAAGACTAAAGCATTAAGGTCGTTAAATGGAGATAATGTTTTATTCATTTTTATCTTTTTTTTTTTTTTTTTTTTTAACACATTTTGAACATTGTGCCTGTTCCCATTATCATTAGGGCTATCACAGTGCTACTATAGAGGTGCTTAGTTTTTGAATTGGAATCCTTAATTTTGTACATTTGACTATAAATACTGCATTTGAAAGGAGCAGTTCATTAAGGGCTGGAGTAGAGAGAATTTCATGGAACAGTGATAATTGTTACAATTATTAGAATATATTTTTTATTTTTACTTTTTAGTTTTAAATATTTTATTTACTATTTCCTGAGAGAGAGGAAGGGAGAGAGGGAGAGAGACATCAATGTATGGTTGCTTTTCACCTGCCTCCAGCTACAGACTTGGCTGGAGACCTGGCTTGCAACCTGGTTATGTGCCCTGGCTGGGAATCGAACCAGCGACGTTTGGGTTCGCAGGCTGGCTGGCACCTTATCCACTGAGCCACCAGCCAGAGCTAGAATATATTCTTTAAAGGCTGAAATAAATGCTAGGTAAATAGGGACAGTCAGGCAGTTGGTTTAGAGATACGGTAGAGAGGGAATACTGGGCCGGGAGGATACCAGAAGCTGATTTTAGAAGCTGGTGTTTTAATCGGGCCTTAAAGAATGATTCTAGATGGAGTGAAAGAGCGCGGTTATGGTTGCATACAGGAGAAAGAAAGATGGGAATAAGCACCTTTGACAAGCATTGTACTTTGGAGCTGTAGGTTTAATTTCATTAATTTAAAAAAATTCGTTTTTTGGTCTCTGGAGGATCTTGTTGGGAATACAAAGGCGCACAATGTTAAAACATAACAAGTGCCCAAAAAGGTTATCTTGTATTTTTCGAAAATGCAGTTTTAAAAATAAGCTATTTTTATACAATACTTTTTTCCAATTGAGTAAACTTTTGTCTTGGTATATTCAGACTTTCTACAAATTGGCAGCTCTCGGTGTTTCTGTAGAACATAGAAATTACAAAGAGGAAGATCCCAACAGCGAGTTGAAGTGTATATGGAGTAAACTTCCTGGAGATTTTCAATCTTGGTTAGCTTAAACTTGGGAAATATCTTTTAGGAAAGAGCCACTTCTTTTCTTGTGGAAAGAAGAGTGATGTGGTGACCACTGGTGGCTTAGACTTTGGGAAAGTTCTTAAGGACATTCTGGGGAAATACGTCATTGAGCTGTGGGTTTCTGCCATTTGAGAGAATAAGGTTCGGATGATTAAGTGACCCGAGGCAGGCAGGGGGAAGTGTGTTTTCTTCTATTGCCTAACTGTTCTTGCCTCCTCTGTCTCTAAAACTGGGTCATCCTGTATATCCGAGGTTGCTGATACCATGGCTTACAACAGCTTTTCTTAAAAGTGGAGCATGGACCCACCAACATAGGAGATTTGTGAGTAATACAGATACCCAGACTTGTGTACAGATCTAGTGAACGCTTCCCTAGGTGAGGGTTTTATAACCCTGCATTTTAACAAGCATTTTATACGATTCTTGTGCCTACTGGAGAATGAACTACTCTCTTACAGGTAGAATTTTCCATTATTTATTGATTAAGTGATCCCCCGCATGTATTACGGTGGAGCTCCCCTGCTCCCCTTCAGGGAAGCACACAATACTTATTTGCTTTATACTAAGATTGCTGGTAAAGTACATCTGTTGCGGATTTTCTGCTGCACAAGATTCTGCTAGAGATCATTTTGGATACCCAATTGTAAGGAAACAATATTGTTTTTATGTATTGAACAAGATATGTATGGTATTTCAGGGGTTTATATGTGATTTTTATTCTTTTCAAGAAAAGGTTTTATTAATTTTTTAGACAGAGAGGAATGGAGGGAGAAAAGGAGGGAGAGAAACATCGTCTTTTGACTCTCACATGCCCCCAAACTGGGAACCTGGCTGGCAACCCAGGCATGTGCCCTGACTGGTAATTGAACCAGTGACTTTTTGGTCTGCAGGCCAGCGCCCATTCCACTGAGCCACACCAGCCAGGGCCATATTTGTTCCTTTTCATAATTGTTTTGGCTGTGTTTTGCCTTCACCTAAGCATCACTTTGTAGACTGAAAAAGAAACCCTTGCTAGAATTTTGATTAGACATTTTGAAGTTTTACTTTGGTATAATACTAGAGTCACAGAAAGTAGCAGAATAAATATAAAGAGGATTATACATACCCTTCACCTGATTTCCCTTATTGGTAACATCTTGCATAACTATAGTGCAGTATCAAGACCAAGAATTAGACATTGGTGTAAATTACAAAGTTTATTCAGATTTTCCAGTTGTATGTATACTCATTTATGTGACTCTGCTTGTGTATTTATAAATCTGTGCAATATTATCACATGTGCAGATGGTTTTAACCACTACTGCCATCAGGATGTAGAACCAGCTGTTCCCTCATCACAAAGACCTCCTCGTACCTCTTGGTGGCTCTTGGTAGTGCTTAGTTGTCTTTAACTTCATTGAAAACAATTTTGTTAGATTGTATTGTGACACCTATCTTACCGGGTGTGCGCTTAAAAATTCTTAACAAAATTGGTGACGTTTTGTGCAGCTATTTAAACACTGAAGGTGAAAAATAAGGAACATTTTCGGCATGTTATGCTTTTACTTTTTAAAAAATGCTTTTATTACAAGAAAGGTAAAAAACACACAACTGAAATACAAAAAAAGATTTGGCAATGTAGAAAGAGGGTGCTGTGACTGATGGAACATGTCAAAAGTGGTTTGTGAAGTTTTTTGGCACTATTGACATCTTAGCCAAATAAGTTTTTGCTATGGGGCAGCACCCCTGGCCTCTAACCACTAGAAGCCAATAACGGGAGACAGCCAACATACTCCGAATATCCAGATCAATAAAGATTTTGGTGAAAATGAAAAATGTATCTTTATTTTACAGAAAAACTGTAATGACTTTTTGGCCAACCCAGTAGTTACACTTATCCTCCTCCCTCACCTTCCTCTATTCTGTTTCTCCATAATTGATGTGTTCTCCATAATTTCATGATGTTAGAGGCTGTCATATAAATGGAAACCATACAGGACGTGTTGAGATTAGCTCCCCCCTACCATTCAGATAATTCCCATGAGATACATCCAAGTTAAATCCTTTATATTGCTGTATTGTATTCCATGGTGTGGTTGTATCACAGTTTTTTTATTAGTCAGTCTTTGAGGGATATGTGGGTTTGTATTCATTTGCTAAGGGTACCATAACAAAGTACCACAAACTGAATGGCTTGAACACCAGGAATTTATTGTTTCACAGTTCTGGAGGCTAGAAATCCAAGACTAAGGTGTCAGCAAGATTGCTTCCTTCTGTGGGTTGTGAGGAAGAATCTGTTTCATGTCTCTTAATCTAGCTAGTTTCTGGTGGTTTGCTGGAGATCTTTTATGTTCTTGGTTGGCAGAAGAGGCATCAGCTTAGTCTCTGCTCTCATCTTCACATGATCTTGCTGTGTGTCTATCAACAGATGTCCTCTTTTTTTTATGAGGATACTAGTCATGGGATTAGGACCCTCACTAATGACCTCATTTTAACTTGATAACTTCTGTATAAAGATTCTAACTCCAAATAAGATCATATTCTTGGGGGTACTTTAGGCTAGGACATCAAAATAAGAATTTTGGGTGATGTAATTCAACCTATAACAAAGTTGTTTCCTATTTCTGTCTTATTACAAGCAAAGCTGCTGTGAAACATGTTTTTGTGTGGACAGAGACTTTCATTTTTCTGGGGAAAATGCTCTGAGATATCTTTTTAATCCTGCAGAAGTTGCAGCAAAAAAATTGCAGCATAGGTCACGTGTGTCTGAGAGATACGTTCATTACTAGTATGTGCTAAAATGTGGGAAAAATGGCCCTGGCTGGTAGCACAGTGGGTAAGGCGCTGGCCTGTGAACCCGAAGGTTGCAGGTTCAATTCCCCAGCCAGGGCACATGACCAGGTTGCAGACCAGGTTACAAACCAGGTCTCCAGTCAGGTCTGTGGCTGGAGGCAGGTGAAACACAACCATACGTTGATGTCTCTCTCCCTTTCTGCCTCTCTCCCTTCCCCTCTTTCTAAAAATAATGAAATAAAAAATCTTTAAAAAATAGCATTTTAAAAAAATGTGGGAAAAATAAAAACACTGGAAATTTGCATTTATTATATTTATATAAAATACATGATTTAAAATTTTTCAGTTAATCTAGAAATTATTAAAGAAATAAACAATAAAAAATTCCCAAATAATAGGAACATAGATATTACTAAAAAAGACAACCCAAAAATACCTTTACTATTAATGAATTAGAACCTTTAATAGTTGGCTTTGCAAAATCTTTGAAACAGTCACTAAACAGTATTTCTATGCCCAAGGCATAAATCCTTTCTATAATACTTGCAAAAATATTTTTAATTAATTAATTAATTAATTTTTAAATTTTAAAAAGATTCTGTTATTTCTAGAGAGAGGCAGAGAGGGAGCCAGATATCAATGTATGGTTGCCTTCACCTGCCTCCAGCTATGGAACTGGCTGGAGACCTGGCTGGAGACCTGGCTTGCAACCTGGTTATGTGCCGTGGTTGGGGAATCGAATCAGCGACCTTCAGGTTCACAGGCCAGCAGCACCTTAGCCACTGTGCCACCAGCCAGGGCAAAAATATTTTGATAAGCGACTTGAGTAGCATTCCCTGAAGTTTTTCAACATCTCTTGGATTATCAAATTGATAATATTTTTTTCCTGCCATTTTCGGTGGTAAATGTAAAAAAATCAAAAACAACAAAAACATCCTTGAAGGTTGGGTGGGGGTAAAAAAGCTGCACCAACACTGATTTCAGAGTTCTCAGTATCTCTCAGATAAAATTTACTGTCAAATATCACACACTGTTACGAAACACGTATTATGATGAAACCGATGGCTTAAATGTTATGGCTTAACATTAGTCATGTACAAACACACTGCTTAGTCATGGCCTTGAACCTCTGCATCCAGTATGTGTAACAGTATTTCAGAAAAGTGCATCACCTGCACATGGCTAATGGCAAATGTGTGTATGGTTTATAAATTAAAAAATTTAAATTTATTGATATAATTTACATATAACATGAGCTGTACAATGTGTTTATTTGGTACATTTTTTATATTGCAATATGATTGCCACCATAACTTTAGCTAACATTCTATCCTGTCACATACTTATCATTTATTTTTTTTTAGGATTTTTATTATTTTCAAAGAGAAGGGCAAGGAGAGAGGAAGAAAGGGAGAGAATCAGCAACATATGGTTGCCTTTCACTTGCCTCCAGGTACAGGCGTGGCTGGAGACCTGGCTTGCAAGCTGGTTATGTGCCCTGGCTGGGAATCGAACCAGAGACCTTTGGATTCGCAGGCGGTGTCAAGCCACTGAGCCACCAGCCAGGGCTTCATTTCTTTTTTGTAGTAATCGTGTATGGATTTTATTAAAAAAAATTATATTTATTTTTAGAGAGATGGGCAGGGAGAGAGGCAGAAAGGGAGAGAAACATCAATGTATGGTTGCCTTTTACCTGCCTCCAGCTACAGACCTGGCTGGAGACCTGGTTTGCAACCTGGTTATGTGCCCTGGATGGGAATCAAACCAGCGACCTTTGGGTTCGCAGACTGGTGCCTTATCAACTGTTACCAGCCATGGCCTAGAAGGAACTCCTAAACTCTACCAATGTGGCCTGTACCATTTTACATTTCTACCATCAATAATATATGAGAATCAGTTTCCTTCTATCTTTGCTATGATTTGGGTTTGTCATTACTTTTTATTTTGACCATTCTGACAGGTATAGTGATATCTCATTGTGGTTCTTATTTGCATTTTCTTCAATTCAATCTAAGCATATGTTACAAAAGGTTTTGGATAATTATCTTTTTTTCTTATACCTACACTCTTGATTTTTAATACTAACATGATGACTTGCTGTCATAATAAAAAGAAAGTAACTTCAGCAGTACAACAAACAACAAAACTAGAAAGTAAAAAATATATTTTTAAAGATTTTATTATTATTTTTAGAGAGAGGGGTAGGAAGAGAGGCAGAGAGGGAGACATCAATGTATGGTTGTCTTTCACCTGCCTCCAGCTATGGACCTGGTTGGAGACCTGCCTTGTAACCTAGTTATGTGCCCTGGATTGGGAACCGAACCAGCGACCTTTGGGTTTGCAGGCCGGCACCTTATCCACTGTGCCACCAGCCAGGGCAGAAGTAAAATTTTAATTTTTCATATTTCCTTTTGTTCTTAGAATTCATCCCGTTATGGATAAAGTGTTGTTTTTTTAAACCTCTTACTATAAATTCTCTTTGTGTATGTTTATCCTGTTTATTTGGTAATACATTGTAGATTAGGTTTTTTTTTTTTTTCTAAATTGTTTTCAACCTTAGGAATTTCAAAAATTCAGTTTCATTTTTTGACCAGGTGATTAATTTTTCTAAGTCAAAAGTTAAAATTGTATTAAAAGGTACACATAGAAGTCTCCAGAGATTCCTGCTTCCTCATTTCTTCTTTCATCCTCTCCCCTATATAGGCAACTGTTTTCTTGTTAATACTTCTAGAGTTTTTCTTTTTGTGCAGACAAGCAAATGTACCCATGTTTTTTATTTTATAGTTATTTCTTGAAAGTAGCATACTGATGAACACAATTTATTGCAAACACGGATATTAAGTGCCAGTCCTAATAGGAAATGTTGAGTTAGGTTGATATGTGTTTCATAGTATGAGAGTTGAATCTGCTGCACTGACTTCTGAACCATTTCATGATCTGCAAGTTATGGTCAATATGAATTCGTGAGGTAGCTTCACTTGTAACTGTTAATGATTATATTGCCACTTCAGTAGTGGAGAAACTCTGCTTGCTCTAACTTTGGACAGAAAAAGAGGCAGGTAAAATAACACTGAATACCTACTAAGTGGTTACTGCTAACCAAAGGACTTCAATACAGGGCAAATAAAGGGCAATAGGGGAGGACACATAATGAAGTAGAATATTCAAGTAAAATGATATGAGTGGGATAATTGGCGAACAGTAGTAGAATAATTTACAAGAGGCTGTTGGAGAAGAAAACTTTTTTCCTTCTTGTTTGGAATTTATTAATCAGGAATGCTAAAGCATAATTGCTGATGGGAGTAGGGGAGGGCAGGGAGAGAGAGAGAGAGAGAGAGAGAGAGAGAGAGAGAGAGAGAGAGAGAAACAGAAAGAGAGAGAGAGATTGAGAGATTGCTTTCCTTAATGAAAAGAGCATTTTGAGTCCTGGCTGGTGGCTCCGTGCATAGACGCCGGCCTGTGAACCCAAAGGTCACTGGTTCAATTCCCAGTCAGGGCACATAACCAGGTTGCAGGCCAGGTCTCCAGCCAGGTCTGTAGCTGGAGGCAGGTGAAAGGCAATCATACGTTGATGTTTCTCTCCCTTTCTTCCTCCCTCCCTGCTCTTCTAAAAATAATGAATAAAATCTTTAAAAAAAAAAAGGATTTCGAGCATTTTTGCCAAAGTAATCATAGAGTAAGGGGGAGATATTTGCATATGAAGAATCTTGTCATACATGTTCTCAGATTTTGCTATATTATTTGGCAGAAGCCTTTTTGTGAACTGGATCATTAAAACAAATGGTTTTCTATAGAAGATTTCTCTGAGAAATTTTCTAACAGCTTAGCAGATAAATCATTGGTAGAACAAATTATGTCTTAAAAGCAAAGTTGGAATAATTATAAACTGAAGATAGTAGTTTCAAGTTCTCTACAGTATACTTTCAAGTATATCTAGCATACAAAAATAAAATTAGTTCTAATATGCAGTATTTTCCTTTACTAATATATGGTATTGGTTTTAATATTAAATGTTTGCTGAATCATTATTTCACTTCCTTTCTGGGCATGTAGATAATCTTTTTGGGGATGTTTTGCAGGATGCATTAATATATTTCTCCTGGTTTAAAAAAAAAAGTCGTCTTTGGTTTCAGTGCTCTAGGAAAGTTCAAAAAATTCCCATCATGATAGAGCTCGGATTGTGAGTTGTTTTTTGCCCCTCTCTTTCACCACTAGATGGTATATGAAAGTGGATGAAATACACTCATGGGTATATAAAACGACTTCACATGGAATAGGATACAGGACAAATGTGGGGGCCCCTCATATCTAGTACCAGTCATTACATATATTCTTCTTACTAGATTATCTTTATGATGTATACTAATATAAACTCGTCCCCAAGTTTAATGGAATCACATACAGCATTTTAGGGGTCAGTAACTCCTAATTCTTAGTATCATCACATGATGCCATTCTAACATACTAGCCCTTGACTGCAGCTTGCCTGAATTGCTGCTAGAAGGTTTGCGTTGCTTTTCTGATGCCAAGTTCTGTGCTGTTTGTGGGTAACTAACTATGAGACTAGTGCGATCAGATTTTGAACAAGGAAGAGAAATGTTGAACATTTGTTTAGTGGGTTTCAGTGATAGTTTTCCTACCCTGTGATGAGTAACCTGTGGTGAGTAACTTAAAAAATGTAGTAGCTGGGATTAGCTTGCATTGTTCAAGGGGTTCCATGTTTTTTTTGTTTTTGTTTTTTGGGAAAGCTGGATATCTCTTTGGATCCTTTGCCATAAAGTTACATAAGCTTTGGTCCATTTTCACCATATTAAATAAGAGGCAGAACAGCCTGTCAACATAAAACATTCTGAGTGTAGATACCATTTGATCGTGTCTTAATTTATAAATTTACATTTCAAGAGATCATCAATAGTTATAGTATACAGTAGTACCCCTTTTCAGTAGAAATGTATTCTAACTGGATTTGTAAAAATCTTTTGAGTCTGTGACAATAACATTTGCCATCTGAATAATTTTTAAGTGGAATGTTCAGTGGTGTTAAGGAAATTGACATTTAAAACAAGATTTTATTCATTATTTTTAGAGAGAAGGGTAGGGAGGGAGGAAGAAAGGGAGAGAAGCATCCATGTATGGTTGCCTTTCACCTGCCTCCAGCTACAGACCTGGCTGGAGACCTGGCTTGCAACCTGGTTATGTGCCGTGACTGGGGAAGCAAACCATCGACCTTTGGGTTCGCAGGTCAGCGTCTGTCCACTGAGCTCCACCAGCCAGGGCAAGGAAATTGACATTTTGTACAGTAGATTTCTGGGACTTTTGTCTGGAAAATCTGAAACTACCCTTTTAAACTCCCTCTAACCCCTGGTAACTACGATTCCACTTTCTGTCTCTTTGAATTGGACTACTTTAGGTAGCTTGTGTAAGTAGAATCATATAGGATAGGGGTGAGCAAGAGCAGGTTTGTAGTTTCAGAGTATGTGAAACAATTGATAAAGGTATTGCAATAATCATAACTTGCATGTCTTTCCATACGAACAACTGTAAGCCTAATTTGCCTACACCTGTATTTTTCTTTTTGTGACTGACTGGTTTAATTTATTATAACACCCTGAAGGTTCATCCATGTTATAGCATGTGACTGGATTTCCTTCCTTCTTAAGGAAGAATAATATTCCATTATTTATATATATATATATATATATATATATATATATATATATATATGTGCATACCACATGCTGTTGATGGACCTGTGGTCTGCTTCCATCTCTTTGGCTATTTCGAATAGCGCTGCTATGAAGGTGGGTGTACAACTATCTCTTCGAGACCCAACTTTCAATTGTTTGGGATACACTGTATGTATACCTACCTGGAAGTGGTGTTGCTGGATCGATCATATGGCAGTTTTACTTTAAAATTTTTGAGGAACCTCCATGCTATTTTCCATAGTAGTTGCACAGTTTTATAATCCTAACAGTACACAGCTGTTGTTTTTTTTACTTCTTTGCAGACACTGATTATTGTGTTTTTCTGATTCCAGCCACCCTAGAAAGTGTGGAATGATTCATCATTGTGGTTTTGCTTTAAGTCCTTGGCCCATTTTATATTTTGCTTATTTGATTTTTGTTGTTCTTGAGTTGTAGGGATTTAATTTTTTTTAATTTATTATTTTTCAGAGAGAGGGAAAGGGAGAGAGGCAGAGAGGGAGAGAAACATCAATGTATGGTTGCCTTTCACCTGCCCCCAGCTACGGATCTGGCTAGAGACCTGGCTTGCAACCTGGGGATTTTGAAATACATTCTGGGTATTAGCTTCCTGTCAGGTATATGGTTTGCACATACTTCCTCCCATTCTGTAGGCTGCCTTTACACTCTGTTGATGATGTCCTTTGATGTAATCCTGTTTGTCTATTTTTCCTTTTCTAACCCTTGTTTTTGGTGTCATATCTAAGAGATCATTGCTAACTTTAGTTTTGTGAAGCTTTTCCTGTTTTGTTTTTTTTTCCCCCTTAGGAGTTTTATAGTTTTTAGTTTTACATTTAGACCTGGAATCCATTTTGAATTAATTTTTGTATATGGCGTGAAGTAATGAGTGGTCCAATTTCATTCTTTTATGTGTAGACTTCCAGTTTTCTCAGAACCAGTTTTTGAAGAAACTGTCTTCCCCACTGAGTGGTCTTGGCATCCTTATCAAAAATTACTTAAATATGTATAACAGGATTTATTTCTGGCCTTTCCATTGTATTCCATTAGTTTATCTGTCTTTATGCCATTAGTACTTTAATTACAATAGCTTGGTGTGATAACGTTTTGAAATCGGGAAGTATGATTCTTCCTTGTTGCTTTTTTCCTAAATTGTTTTAGTTATTGGGAGTACCTTGAATTTTATAAGGAATATTTCTAACGCCCTGGCTGGTAGCACAGTGGATAAGGCGCCAGCCTGCAAACCTAAAGGTCGCAGGTTCGACTCCCCTCCAGGGCACATGACCAGGTTGCAAACCAGGTCTCCAGTGAGGTCTGTGGCTGGAGGCAGGTGAAAGGCAACCATACATTGATGTCTCTCTCCCCCTCTGCCTCTCTCCCTTCCCCTCTTTCTGAAAATGATGAAATAAAATCTTAAAAAAAAAAAAAAGGAATATTTCTATTTCTGTAAAAAAGTGCTCTTGGAGCCCTGGCTGGTAGCACAGTGGATAAAGCGCTGGCCTGCGAACCCAAAGGTCGCAGGTTCGATTCCCCAGCCAGGGCACATAACCAGGTTGCAAACCAGGTCTCCAGTCAGGTCTGTGGCTGGAGGCAGGTGAAAAGCAATCATACATTGAAAAAAAAAAAAAAAAAAAAGTGCTCTTGGGATTTTGATGGGGTTGTGTTGAATCTGTAGATTGCTTTGGTAGCATGGACACCCTTACAATTCATGAGTGGTATGTCTTTCCATTTGTGTTTTCATTTCATTTAGCACTGCTTTGTAATTTCCAGTGTGTTAAGTCTTTCATCTTCTTGGCTAGATTTATTCCTAAGTATTTTATTCTTTCTGGTGCTATTGTAAATGGAAATTGTTTTCCTAATTTCCTTTTTGGGTTGTTCATTGTTTGTACATAGAAACACAACTGATTATTCTGTGTTGATTTGTGTCCTGCAACAACTTTGCTGACTTTGTTTATTCTGACAGGGTGTGTGTGTGTGTGTGTGTGTGTGTGTGTGTGTGTGTGTATGAATGAAATCTTCAGGGTTTTCTTTTTACATTGAAGAGCATAATATCTGTGAACATAGATAATTTTATTTATTCTTTTCTAATTTGGATGCCTTTTATTTATTTTTCTTGCATAATTGTTTTGGGTAGGACTTCTAATACTGTGTTGAATAGAAGTGGTAAGAGTGGTATCCTTTGTCAAGTTCCTGACCTTGGAAAGCTTTCAGTCTTTTACCAGTCAGTAAGATATTAACTGTGAGCATTTCATAAGTGGCCTTTATTATGTTGGGGTACTTTTCCTTCTAGTCCTCATTTGTGGAGTATTTTTATCAGGAAAAGGTGTTGAATCTTAACTTTGCTCTTTTGTGTGTCAATTGAGATGATCATGAGGGGTTTTTTTGGTCCACTGTTCTCTTTTAAGGCATCATTGTTAAGTACAGTGATTTTTCAACCTTTTTCATATCATGGCACACATAAACTAATGACTAAAATTCTGCAGCCACTACAACTATATTTTTTTGCCAATCTGATGAAAAAAATAACTAGGTATAATTTTGATTCATTCACACTAGTCAGCTATTGTGTTGGCTGTTGTCATTTTTTAAAATTTGATAATCTAAAGGAAAAGAGGTCAGTGTCCCTGACTAAAGAAGTCAGGCATAGCATGTTTTAAAAAATATTTTAAAAATTTATTTATTTATTAAAAAAATTCTTTCAGCACGCCAGTCTGCCTCTTGCAGCACAGCAATATGCCACAACAGATCAATTAAAAATCACTGCTTTAATATAGTAATATCCCATGAACACACAATTGATTTAGTTTTATTTATTCTCAGTGTAGTGCATTACAATGATTGATCTTCATATGTTGAACTAGCCTTGCATTCTGGGAATAAATCTCATTTGATCATGGTGTATTATATTTTTAAGGTGCTGTTGAATGGCTTACTAGTAGTTTGTTAAGGGTTTTGTATGAATATTCGTTAGGGATCTTGGTTTATAGGTGTTTTTTTCTTTTGTCTTTATGTGGCCTAAATTTAATTTTTTTAAAGATTTTATTTCATTATTTTTAGAAAGAGGGGAAGGGAGAGAGACATCAATGTATGTTTGCGTATCACCTGCCTCCAGCCACAGACCTGACTGGAGACCTGGTTTGCAACCTGGTTATGTGCCCTGGCTGGGGAATCAAACCTGCGACTGTTGGGTTCACAGGCCGGCACATAATCCACTGTGCTACCAGCCAGGGATCTAAATTTAATTTTTAATAAATAATTTACATGTTTTAGCCTTGGATGGTGTGGCTGGCTCAGTGGGTTGGGCATCATCCCACAAACCCAAGGGTCATCGTTTGATTCCTGGTCAGGGCACATGCCTGGGTTGCAGGTTGGGTCTGTGGTTGGGGGTGTGTGAGGAAACTGACTGATATTTATTTTGTACATCAGTGTTTCTTTCCCTCTTTTCCTCTCTCCCTTCCCCTCTCTCTAAAAAAGAATCTTAAAAAAAAATACACATGTCTTACTTTTTAGGAAAGTTTAAGATTAGAGCAAATTAAACTACTTTTAGAGTACAACCTGTGTGTGGTTCTTCAGCCATTATTATTGTGTAGAATTACCAAATGAAGAACTAGTCTCTTAGATCCGAAATATGAAACGGGAAGTACCTGTATACTGTGTTCATAAGCTTCATTGTGGAAGCATATTTGCTTTCTGAACTTAAATATGAATGTAATTCAAACCTCTGAATTGTGTACTGTGGATGTAAGTAGAAAGAGTAGTGTTTTTTATTGAGTGGATGCTAATTCTTGATATTTTAATAAGGTTATTAATTAGAAGTGGAAGGTAAAAAAATACCAAAGATAGAGCATGCTATATTTTGTGGTCATACTAAAATGAAAACAACTGGTCTTAGTAACTGCAGTTCTGAATTTTAGATGAAAATTTCTCATTATTGTCTATAAAATGATTTAATTTACACTTTGGCTTTATTGTTGATTAACAGAATTGCACTTGTTGCATCGCCACCTTCATGTGAATTATTAATACACTAAATATTTTTTTAAAAATATTTTATTTCATTATTATTTTTTTTTAGAAAGAGGGGAAGGGAGAGAGGCAGAGAGGTAGAGAGACATCAATGTATGGTTGCGTTTCACCTGCCTCCAGCCACAGACCTGACTGGAGACCTGGTTTGCAACCTGGTTATGTGCCCTGGCTGGGGAATTGAACCTGCGACCTTTGGGTTCGCAGGCCAACGCCTTATCCACTGTGCTACCAGCCAGGGCTACACTCAATATTTCAGTCATACCTTTTACTACCTTAAATGAATGTGAAACCTAAAAAAATTTAATTACTTATTGATTGATTGAGAGGGGAAGGAAGGGAGAGAAAGAGAGGAAAAGAAACATCGATGTGAGAGTGAAACATTGAGCGGCGGGTGGATTGCCTTTTGTAGATGCCCTGACCAGCGATCTAGCCTTTGCTTGATCTTTTGGTTTGTGGGATGACACTAAACCGGTTGAGCTTCCATCAGCCTGGGTTGAAAGTTTGTGATGTAATAAATTAGAGAGTATATGGAATAAAGTGGATTTCCTTTGAAATTGAGGCAGGGCTACTCTGTCTTCATCTACTTGGCTATGAAATCTGCCTAGTGAGCCAGCAGTGGTGTCCAGTGTGAAGTGGGCATGATGGTTATAATGCACTGTGCTTATATCATGCTTTACAAGTGTTAACACATGAATTTAGCTCATCGTTGTAAATTTCTGTGGTAAATATATATCATAGAAAGATCTAGATATTCAATTATACCAGCTTATTGGGTCTCACCTCTGTCTGAAATGTTGATAGCTACTACACCTGGTTGTGTATACCTCTGTATATTCATAATATCTTTAACAGACAGAAAGTTTTGTCAATGGGATACATATTTTTAAATTAGTGCAAAAGCTAAAACACAGAGTATGGTATTCAGGTATACACAAGTGAGTATTGACAGTACTTTAAAAAATTACTCATGATTTGGCTGTTGACTTTGGCAGACTGTATGACGTAATTTCAAGATGAAGGTATATAATAAACATTCTACCGGTTTGTGATCCTATTTTGTGTTAGGGCCAGCTAATGTCCAGTCACCTGTAGCTTGTTAGGGCAAACTTGGGGACTAAGTAGCCTTGGAATTAGATGGCTGTCTATCCATCAGGTATGATTGGTATCCAGTGTCCAACAGCCGCTAGGACCAGTATGGTAGACAGATGAGGGGAGAACAGTATCATGGCATTAAGATTAGGACAAGTGGAGGGACACAGGGAGACTGTTCTTAGGGTGGGTTTAGGTGCAGGATTCTAGTTTCTAGGATGGGGTTAGTAGATAAGATTGCAGCAAGAACAAGGCAGGGTATTATTGATCCTTAGGCATAGGGTGCAGCTGAGCACGGGGTGAAACGGTAGTGGGTGTGCTGGGGTGAGGCAGAAACTTTTTATCTCCCTCCCCATCCAAAACACAAAAATCCAACTGGTAGTACTTGTGAAGTTCACGAGTGGCGTGCTAGATTTTCTACAGAAATTAGAACTCATGGTCAAGAACTAGGGCAAGCCGAATATGTAGGTGATCCTAATTGTGCTTAGGACTCAAGTCACATTTGGAAAATATTGGGGAATGTGGCTAGACAAGGAAATGAGGAAGGTCGCTGAGCACTTACTATCATGCACTGAAAAACTGGAGAACAGGTGGATGTTCCCAGTTCTGTTTGGCTTTAGTTTCTGGCACCGTATAGTGGAGCCATATCTGTGTAGACTGCACCTCAGCTTGCTTCTTTCCCTCTTCCCGAAGGGAAAAGTTTTTGAATTATTGTAGTAAACTACCCATGTTGCTGCACAGTCATATGTCATTTCAGTATGTGAATGAATGTTAGATTAATTACATTGTTGTACCATAAATTAAACCATGGCTGGACATGCTTCAGGTAATTCCTGTTTTTAAGTGTTTGTATTATAATACTGGCATTTCAAAAGGGTATATACATTTCCTAGATGTGGTCCTTAGAGAGAGAAGGGCATAACCCTTTTGGGGAGGAGTGTTACATAAGGGGGCGGCATATGATGTATGTGTTGAATTTGCTGGCTTTTAGCAGTTGAATATTTCTGCATTTTTAGGGAAAGAAGTAACATACCAACTTGAAATGCTCACCCACTTCTGAATAATATGTGAATTCTTAGGGACCTTGTTTAAAAAGTTTTGTCTTGAGACCACTTGGTTTGAGTTAAAAGAATTTTGAAACAATTATTGTGTGAAAAAACCCCCAGATTTTACAGAAGTGGAAGATGAAAGTATTTTGGTTATTTTAAAAAAGATTTTATTTATTATTTCCAGAGAGAAGGGAAGGGAGAGAGGCAGAGAGGGAGAGAGACATCCATGTATGGTTGCCTTTCACCTGCCTTTAGCTAAGTATCTGGTTGGAGACCTGGCTTGCAAACCGGTTGTGTGCCCTGGCTGGGAATTGAACCAGTGATCTTTGGGTTCGTAGGCCGACACCTTATCCACTGTGCCACCAGTCAGGGCTGGTTATTGAATTAATTGAACTTGGAATCTACTTTGCGTATCAGGCTATGAACATACAAGTGTATTCATTATAGATACTTTGAAAAGTTAAGGTGATCAATTTTCAGCTTTTAATCTCTGTTTATATCAAAAGTAGTACTTTGAGAGTGTTTACTTGAATTTAACATATAGAATTAATCTATTATGACCTATTACTTTTTAATCCAGTAATTATATATGAATGTATTTAACAAACCTTTCATGGCTTATATAGCCTAAGGAAGTGGTTTTACAGTACATTATGCAACTTATCTACAAATGTGTTCGCTTAGTTTTCTGTAACAGGAGAAACAGAAGCCAGTTGTTTTTGGATATATTTTTTTTCCCTAAAAGGAAAATAGTGATTGAGAGTTAAAGTGAATTACATTTCTATGCTTTATCTTTCAAAGCTGTTGAAATGTTAACTCTTTTATAGTAGTTAGGTACATGTGATAAAAATTGCAGTTTTCCCTTGACACTAGGTGAGAGCTCCACCTTGTGATCTTTCAGCATATTTAAAAAAATTAATAACCTATAGTAGGCCAAAAATGGTGTAGGTCTGCTTATTTAACTTAGACTTTTATTGAGCATTACATATTCTTAACAGTTTTGGGTTTTCCAGCTTAGGTCAAATGGTATTAAGTTCATTTAAAGACATCACTTCTGAAATTTAAAAAAAATAAAGAGACTTTCTCTCTTAAAAAAGGTTTATTTATTCTTAGAGAGAGGGGAAAGGAGGAAGATAGGGAAAGGAACATTGACATGTGAGAGGAACATTTATTACCTCTACTGGGGACCTGCCCACAACCCATGCATGTGCCCTGACCAGACATCAAATTGAATCTGTGACCTTTTGCTTTGTGGGATGACACCCAACCAACTGAGCCACACTGGTTAAGGTTACTTGTAAATTTTTTAATGTAAGTTTTTGGAGGAAGGAAACTATTTATACATAGCTTTAGACATTTAAATTAAAAAGGGAAAAATTCTCAGCTTTTCCTGCAGATGAAGTTCACATTCTTAAAAAAAAAACAAAACCACTAATGCTAACTTGTGCATTACTCCAGCCCCTTAAATTACTTAGCAACTTTAATGTATAATTTTTAAAAAAGATTTTATTTATTACTTTTAGAGAGGGGGGAAGGGAGGGAAGCAGAGAGGGAGAGAGACATCCATGTGTGGTTACCTTTCACCTGCCTCCAGCTGGGGACCTGGCTAGAGACCTGGATTGCAACCTGGTTATGTGCCCTGGCTGGGAATCGAACCAGTGACCTTTGGGTTCACAGGCTGGCTCCTTATCCACTGTGCCATCAGCCAGGTCTGTATAATTTTTGAACAATGAAGAATAGTTTGGGTGGCTAATTGGTTATTTAGAGAATAATCAACATAAGAAAAATTCAGACACGGAATTTAGTAGTATTATGTTAATTTTGGGTGGCCATAGGTAGGTGCCTTGTAGAATAAATATATTTCCACATTTGTTGTTGCAGGTGGTTCTATAAGGGCAAAGATGGTTACTCCCTTTTCCACCAGTATATATCCAGTGCCTTGCAACTGCATTTGGCACATGGTAGATATTTTTAATTGGATGGATTTTTGAATGTTTAGACACTTTTAAAACAAGTGTTTTACTGGGATAGGAAGTTGGCAATTTAATATTTTTTCTAAATCTGTCAGATGGTATTTTTTAAAATGTAGGCATCTTGTCTGGGAGACTTACAGGTTTATAAATTGTTTTTCTTTTGCTTCCTTTGGTTTCTAGTTAATATTAGTATAATCCTATACTGCGCAAAATAATTTGATCTGAGGAGATTTCTTATACACAAAAAATTAATTTTGTGCTATGCAGAGGAATGTAGTATATCATGCACTACTTATTTAGTAAGCTCTCTACTTTTTTTTTTAAGATTTTATTTAATTATTTCTAGAAAGAGGGGAAGGGAGAGAGGCAGAGAGGGAGAAAGACATCAATGTATGATTGCCTTTCACCTGACTCCAGCCACAGATCTGACTGGCGACCTGGTTTGCAACCTTGTTATGTGCCCTGGCTGGGGAATTGAACCTGCGACCTTTGGGTTCACAGGGCAGCGCCTTATCCACTGTGCTACCAGCCAGGGCCAGCTCTCTACTTTTAAGAGCTGGTGCACGTTTTGTCCCATAGGAGAATATATTTTTTCTTCGAGCTTCCCAAACTTGAATTTTTACTTTATTTTATTTATCTTTAATATATTTTATATTTCATTGATTATGCTATTATAGTTGTCCCAGATTTTCCCTCTTTGTCTCCCTCCATCTGGTACCCCCATTCCCTCCAGCAATCCCACACCATTGTTTATGTCATGCATTGTTCATAGGTCATGCATATAAGCTCTTTCGCTACTCTGTTTTCTATATTATTATTTTTCTTTTTAAATTAAGATAGTTTATATTTTGCAGAGGGGAAGGGAGGAAGAAAGAAGGAGAGAAACATCAATGTTTGGTTGCCTCCTGAACACCCCCAGCTGGGGAACTGGCCTGCAACCCAGTCATATGCCCTGACTGGTTATCGAACTCATTACCCTTTGGTTCCCAGGCCGGGGCTTAATCCACTGAGCCACACCAGCCAGGGTTCCTATACTATTCTTAACATTCCCCCGACTATTCTGTACCAATTGTGCTGCTTCTTCTTTAAAAAAAATTAATTATTTTTAGAGAGCGGGGAAGGGAGAGAGGCAGAGAAGGAGAGAAACATCAATGTATGGTTTGCCTTTCACCTGCCTCCAGCTACGGACCTGACTGGAGACCTGGCTTGCAACCTGGTTATGTGCCCTGACTGGAAATCAAACCAGTGACCTTTGGGTTCGCAGGCTGGTGCCAGTCCATTGAGCCACACCAGCCAGGGTCTCATTATTTTTTTAAAATAAAATTTCAATTTCTTGTTCTTTCTCATCTTCTTATAGCACCTCTATGATTTGACTGTTGGTAGATTTTAAGGTGTCCCAGAGGCTCCTTAGCCTATCCTCATTTAAAAAAAAATTTTCCCCTTGCTCTTCTGATTGAATGTTTTTTTTCTTCCTTGTGTTCCAAATCATTGATTTGCTTCTTAGCTTTATCCACTCCACTGTTTTCCCTGTAAATTCTTATTTTTTAATTTCACCTAGCACAACCTTCATTTCTGCCTGGGCTTTTTTAATGTGTTAAAAGTACCCAGTGAGTTCCTTGAGTATCCTAATAACCAATATTTTGAACTCTGCATGTGATAGATTGCATATTATCTCCATGTCATTTAGTTCTTTTTCCGGAGTTTCGTTCTCTGTTCTCTCATTTGGGCCGTATTTCTCTGTCTCCTCATTTTGGCAGCCTCCCTGTGTTTGCTTAGATGTACTAGGTAGAGCAGCTTTGACTCCCTGCCTTAGTGTAGTGTGGCCTATGGTAGAAAAGCTCACCGGTAACTTGGATGGGACGGAGCCTTAGGTCATCGCCAGAGCGCGGCAACCCATGTCCCATAAGGTGCCGCAGTTCTGTTGTTTTGTAGCTCTGTGTGTGGGAGGGTTCAGAGAGGGCAGAGTGCCGCAGCCTAGCCTCTGAGGTTTTGTCCAGGAGGAAGCAACGTCTCCAGGCACTTGTCCTGATGCCAGATGCTTCACTTTCTCCCCGTATGCCATTGGTGCCTTTCCAGCTGCTTGTGTGCTGGAGTCCAAAGGGAGTGAGTCTGTCTTAATCTCAAGTCCGTTGTTGGCCCTTTAAGAGGAGGCTCCAGAGAATCTCATGTTTCTCACATTGCCCCAAACTCCACTGTTTTTTTTTTTTGTTTTTGTTTTTGTTTTTAACAGCCAGAAATTACATGGGACTATCTTCCTGGTGCTGGGACCCTGGGCTGGGTGGTCTGGTGTCAGGCTGGGATCTCTCACTCCTGAGGCATCCCTCCTGTTTTTCGTCCACCAGACCTGGGTGTGAAACTGCCCACCTTTTGCTCATCTGCGCCCCTCATGCCCCTCTGGATGAATGTAGCTTTGTTTGATGCCTTGGTGGTTGGACTTCCATACAGCTCATTTGGGAAGATTCTGAGTGATAGTTATTTTGTAGTCTAGCTGTAATTTTTGCTGTGGTTGTGTGAGGAGGTGTGAGCCATGTTTACCTACACCTCCATCTTGATTGGAAGTGCCCCAAACTTGTATTTTTAGGCACCAAACATGAACATCCCAGGCAAAGCAGCTGCTCCCAGTGGTGGCTGGCCAGGCAAAATATCCACCCCTTAGAATATATTTATAAACTATATATAAAGTCAGCTTAAAAACTATGTATTTAAGGCATGCAGCAAGTTTGGCTTAATAAAATGTTCAGAGAGAATGGGGGGCGGGGGCAGGTAGGCAGACAGTCAAAGCAAGCACTTGATTTTTATCTTGCCATCTAGATGATCTGACACGTTAGTTAGAACTTATTTAGCCCTATACCACTCCAGCTCCTTTTAAAAAACATAAATTTTTTTCTTAAGAAATACTTTCCTTGAGCCCTGGCTGGTGGCACAGTGGATAAGGAGCTGACCTTCGAACCCCAAAGGTCGCTGGTTCGATTCCCCAGCCAGGGCACATAACCAGGTTGAAAGCCAGGTCTCCAGCCAGGTCCGTAGCTGGAAGCAGGTGAAAGGCAACCATACATTGATGTCTGTCTCCCTCTCTGCCTCTCTCCTTTCTCCTCTCTCTGAAAATGATAACTACAATCTTTAAAAAAAACCTTTCCTTTTTAGAATAAATTATTAGAGTTTTTAGGAGCCTATGTGTGTCCTACAAGCTTTGGAATTCTGGTGTACTATTTAGGTAACTCCATAGATTACAACAAGAATAAAGCCAGATTAACTATCAGTGGTTTTGGAAGGAAATAATCCAGTGACCATGCTAACAATCATATCTAAAGGTTTTACAATGTGAGTATTCTTTGGAAAAAAAGTTAAGCTCGAAGTTGTGGTATAGACAACTCTTGATTATTCAGGGCTTACTTTGTGAATTCTTCATTCTTGTTTTTCTTTTACTACCTCATCATTTTGCTTACTAATAAATAGTAGCTTAATCAGAGTGAGCTAGGAAATGCTGTCTTTTGACTTCACTTATGATGTTCTTTAAAGATTTAGAGTTAATGGGAAAACTGAATTAACATTTTTAAAAAAGATTTTATTCATTATTTTTCAAAGATGGGGAGGGAGAGAGAAGCAGAGAGGGAGAGAGGCATCGATGGATGGTTTTCTTTTACCTGCCCCCAGCTATGGACCTGGTTGGAGACCTGGCTTGCAACCTGGTTATGTGCCCTGGCTGGGAATTGAACCAGCGACCTTTGGGGTTCGAAGGCCGGCTCCTTATTCACTGTGCCACCAGCCAGGGCTTGAATGAACATTTTTAAAGTATATTTTATTGATTATGCTGTTACAGTTGTCCCAGTTTTTCCCCCTTTGCTCCCCTACACCCAGGACCCTCCTGTAATCCCACTCCACTTAGCTCATATCTATGGGTCATACAAGTTCCCTGATTTTACTCTTTCCTGTATTATTAACTTCCCCCTTTCTATCTTGTAAACGTCAATTAGGTTTCCTAATTTGCGCACCATTTCTCCATTTCTGCCCCCCTCCACCAGCTGATAACCCTCCCAATAATCCCCATACCTAAGATTCTGATCTTATTCTGGTTGTTTGCTTAGTTTGTTTTTGTTCTTATTTTTAAAGATTCTGTTGTTGATAGTTGTGAGTTTGTTGTCATTTTAATGTTCATAATTTTGATTCTCTTAATCTTAAGTAAGTCCCTTTAACATTTCATGTAATAATGGCTTGGTGACAATGAACTGCTTTAGCTTTAGCTTGTTTGGGAAGCATTTTATCTGCCCTTCCATTCTAAATGATTGGTTTGCTGGATAGAGTAAACTTGGTTGTAGATCCTTACTTTCCATTACTTTTGAATACTCTTGCCCATCCTATTTTGCCTGCAAAGTTTGTTTTGAGAAATCAGCTGAAGGTCTTATAGGAACTTCTTAGTAAGGTTTATTCTCTTCTTTTCGCTTGCTGCATTTAAGATTCTCTTTATCTTTAATCTTTGGCATTTTAATTATGATACGTCTTGGTGTGGTCCAGTTTGGGTCTAGCTTGTTTGGTATCCTCTGTGCTTCCTGGACTTGTATGTCTATTTCCTTAATGAGATTTGGGAAGTTTTCCTTCATTATTTCTTCACACAAGTTTTCAATTTCTTGTACTTCCTCCTCTTCTTCTGATACCCGGATGATTTGAATATTGGCACATTCAAAGTTGTCCTAGAGGTTCCTAAGCCTCTTCTCATTTTTTTTCAATTCTTGTTTGCTTATTCTGTACTGTTTGACTGTTTATTTCTTCCTTATCTTCCAAATCATTGATTTGATCCCCAGATTCCTTCCCTTCACCATTGGTTTTGTGTGGATTTTCCTTCGTTTTACTTAAGATAACCATCACTTCTTCCCTTCTGCGTTTGCCGCACTCAAGCATATCTGTCAGGTCTGCGAGTTTCTTTATCAGCAGTGTTTTGAATTCTGCACCTGTTAGGTTGACTATCTTCTCATCACTTAGTTTGCCCACTGGAACCTTGATCTGCTTCCTTTTTTGGGTCATGCTTCTCTGTCTCAAGTTGGCAGGCTCCTTCATTTGCTTCTGGGTCTTAGGCAGAGCTATCGCACCTGTTATGTTGTAAGGGGTGGAGCTTTAGGTATTTATCAGTGCTGGTGTAAGGGGTGGAGCTTTAGGTATTTATCAGTGCTGGGTGACCGCATTGTGGGGCTGTATGTGGGGGAGGGGTCTGAGAGGGAGAAATGCCACTTGCTTAGCACTCACCCCTTTTCCAGGGACTTCTCCCACTTCCTGTATGGGGCTGATGCCTCTCTAGCTTTTGCCCTGGAGGTGGTTTCCAGAGTGGTTGGGTTTGGGGATGTTCTCTGACTGTGTGGGCCTCTAAACAAATGGACTCTACTACGAGACTGGCAGTTTCTTCCTCTGCCCTAACCCCCACTGGTCTTCATAGTCAGAAGCAATGTGGCTTTAGTTTCCACCTGGTACTGAAACTGTGAGCTACGCAGTCTGGTCTGGTGCCAGGAATGTTCCCCAGGTGACCCTATTTTTAAAAAATGTGTGATTGCACTTTCTACTGGCTGCGCTGCAGTCCGGCTGTCACTGCCACCAAATCGTGTCCTTTCCACCCTGGCTCCGCCCCTCGTACTTGTCTGGATGAGTATTTCTTCTTTATGTCTTTGTTGGTTGGACTTCCATGCAGCTCGATTTTCTGGAGTTTCTGATTACCTCTAGTTTTGAGGGAGTTGTATTCTTTCTTAGTTGTGGAGGGAAACACAGCAACTCTACCCACGCCTCCAACTTGGTTGGAAGTCATTAAAAAAATAATAATAATGTGTACTCTGTTGGAAAAGGTCATCAGAAGCTTATCAGTATGTGATGTTTGAACATTTATTTATTAATTGGGCATATCTAGTCCAATCTGTTTTTTCTTTAGGTGGTCACCAAGTACTAGATTTGCTTGGAAATACAAGAAAATTATTAAGAAAATTAAAAAAGAAAGTTACACATAAGATTAAGTGCTCTAGACCCAGTTTCTTCCTCTCCCTCTCCACCCCATCCATTTCAGATATAGACTTGCCACTTGCTCTTATGTCATTCTTTGATTTAGGAATGGCAATTTTGACCTTCAAAGCTGGAAATAATACCTTCTTATGGCCAAACTTAGTCTGTTGTCCATATGACAATATTGGTATTTAAATTGATTGTAAGTTTCTTGAGGGCAAGAGAATAGATCAGCACTAGCATTTTTCCCCCTTCCTTAGGCGTTGGTCTATATGTTTCTTCAATAGTTGAACCTGCTTTCCATAGTGTTTTAAAATTTTTCTTAGCCTTTTTATTCATTCCTTGTAACCATATTGTACACTGTCAGCAAAACGTTGTAATACAGAATTTTCAGACATCTTGTATTATGTTTAAACTTGTCAGGATTTCAGGACCAGTAAAGAGTCACATCATGTTCTGAGTTAGGGTTGTTGTTGTTGTTGTTTAAAGCCAGGCTAGAGAATCATAAGAAATTTTAAAAATAATAGTTTGTAATAGAAACTTCTTTCCTTGTGTACTTTTTTTGGGGTGTGACGGTTTACAATAGTTGTAAGAAATCCGTATTTACTGAAATGCATTATCAGGCACAGGGAAATTGAGATTTTGAGTGTAGATACCTTTCCCAATGTCTTGGTATCTTTTAAATAAATATGGCATTCTTTCTCTTTAAAGGAATTGTCTGTCTTAGAAGAAAGAAGCAAACCATCGTTCTACTCACATAAATATATGAATATATTTCTGACATTGCGGCGTTCCAGAAGATGATAAAGAAATGATAGCAGCTCCAGAAATACCAACTGATTTTAATCTACTACAGTAAGTATATTACGATGATTTTAAAATACTTACATTTTTCACAAAATAGGAAATGTATTAACTTCAGTTAAAATTACTTCTTGAAGCCCTGGCTGGTTGCTCAGTGGATAGGCACCAGCCTGCGAACCTAAAAGTTGCTGGTTCGATTCCCAGCCAGGGCACATAACCAAGTTGCCAGCCAGGTTCGTAGCTGGAGGCAGGTGAAAGGCAGTCATATATTGATGCTTCTCTCCCCTTCTTCCTCCCTCCCTGTCCTTATCTCTAAAAATCTTTTTAAAAAATTATTTTTTGGGTGAGGAAGAGGACAGGGGAGCAAAAAGGGGATGGATGTAATGCAACAATAATAAAATTAAATTAAAAAAATTACTTCTTGAGAAGATCTGATATATAAGATATAGCATAGTATATATACTTTGAAACAGTTTATATTGCTCCTTGAACTCCGTAGCAGTAATTATTTCATATTTTTGTATTACGTTTTAAATTTATTTTTAAATTTAGATACTGCACAATTTATTATTTATGCTGTGTAGTTGAGTCCATAACCTCGGCTTTATAATAGCAACTAATTTGAATTAGTGTTATGAAGTTCTTAAAGTGTTGTCATTAAGCCCTGGCTGGTACCACAGTGGATAAGGTGCCGGCCTCCGAACCCAAAGGTCGCAGGTTCGATTCCCTAGCCAGGGCACATAACAAGGTTGCAAACCAGGTCTCCAGTCATGTCTATGGCTGGAGGCAGGTGAAAAAGCAACCATACATTGACGTCTCTCTCCCTTCCCCTCCTTCTAAAAATAATGAAATAAAATCTTAAAAAAAAAAAAAAAAAAAAAAGAGTGTTGTCATTAATAAGGAATATATATCATGCAGCAGTACTTAAGATGTAATGTCAGCTTTCTATTATAAAATCAAATAATGATATGCTAAAAACAAATTATGAGAATAGGAAAATGCTATCCATATTTTTGCAGAAACAATTACATACTTATTGACCCATAAAGTGACTTTAACATAGGTATTTCTTTACTCTTGTCTTATAAGCTGCCTATATTCCTTATTCAACTTTTATTCTAATTACTCTTTGGTGATGTTGGAAAGAATTTGAACTATATGTAATAGTGGTTTTCATACTACTTCCCAGTTTCACGAGGTGTCTCAATGAAAAGCAAACCTTTTAAACTGCTTATAGATTTAAACTTGACACACATGTACACCACAACACATTTGCTGTAAGGGCCTTTTATAAGACTTGATTTGAAAACACTCTGGTTGCTAAAAATTTGAGAACCACAGGTATATACCCTTGTATATAATGGTAGCATGCTTTTGATCATGGTTATATTTTCATTTTTTAAAATGAAAAAGGATATCAGTGATATTTCAAAGTATGATTTTAAATATGTAATTTCAGTATTTATTGATGTACATTGACTCTTATTTTAAGATTTTTGAGGAAAATTTCTTGCTTTTTGTTTGAGAGGGATATGGGTTAGTCTGAGAAAATAATTTTTTTATTCCCCCCTCATTCCCTAGAAAATTATTTTTGATTAACTATTGTAAAATTGTCTTAATTATATATAAATTAAGGGTTAGAGATGCTTTAAAAGGTTTGTATTATAATCTAGATCATCGAGTGTTAGATTATCTTAAGTAGGGCCTGAAAAATAGGATAATGGTGGATAAGAGAGAATTAATTTGTGGAGGTAGAATAGGTAGTACTTGTGTGGGTGGCAGGGTAGAGAGATGGGAGTGGAAGATTCATTCATGTGATTGCTGACTCATGAAGTTTCAAGCCATTCAAAGGTTAAGCCACTTGACTCGTTAAACACATCTATTGCTCCTAGATAATCTAGGTTTTTGTTGTTTTGATCTTAAAAGCAGAGGAAAACAGTGGGAAAAGAGACTCAAAAGAATATTTCTTCTTAGTTGAGAGGATATTTTAGGCTCCCATACTAGTATACTGGTTACTCACTTCAGCGGCCTTCAGAAGTTTCCCAGTTAGTAATCAGATCTCTAATGGCTCATTCTTTTAGTCAGAATAGCCTGGAGATGAGGATTATGAGTGCAATTTAGCTTTTGGTTACTCTGTAACTATTGGAATATTTTGAAGACTAATGTTTCTTTGCAAACTTGCAGTAGTTACTGAGCTAAGAGAGCTGGTGTCCCACAAATGTCTTGGGTAAAAAGCATTATTATCTCCAAGATACTTAAAAACATTTTCAGGTTTTTGCAAGGTTATATAGGTATGTGAGAAGAATATTGATGACAGCAGTCTTCTTAAGATATACCAGACATGAATTTCAAGGTTAATGAATGTTATAGAAGTCATTCAGCTTTTGGCGCATTAACTCTTGGAAATGGTATTTATTACAGGCCCTTTCCTCACAACATTGTAGAACATAGCTAGGACTGCCACTATCTTCAATACAATGTTTAAATTACTTTGTAGGTAAATGCTATAAAATAGTACTCCCCCTGCCCCAGTATCTTAGCCATTACTTTAGATTTATAAAGTATTTCTCTTACCTCACAGTCTCTGGACAACTGGTTATTGTAGAAATAAAAATGGAAATAGAAGAAATATAGTTAGAGAAGACTCGATTTAGAAAGATAAACTTTCACTTTGATCCATTATTTTAAGCAAATCTGCTACTAGGTTTACACATTTAGAGTGGTAAAACTTTATCTCCCTGGCTGGTGGCACAGTGGATAAGGCACCAGCCTGCGAACCCAAAGGTCGCAGGTTTGATTCCCCAGCCAGGGCACATAACCAGGTTGCAAGCCAGGTCTCCAGCCAGGTCTGTAGCTGGAGGCAGGTGAAAGGCAAGCATACATTGATGTTTCTCTTCCTCTCTGCCTCTCTCCCTTGCTCTCTCTCTGGAAATAATAAATACAATCTTTAAAAAACACCATTTATCTTTTATGGGTGTGGCTCAATTCTAAAATTCATTGTGACCCAAATACCAAGTATACCTTACCTTAAAGGATTTAAGTGAGGCTATGTTACTGTTAATTCAGTTAGATAGATACATGCTGACATATAGGAAGGATCACACATGTGTGTTTAAACATTCCTCCAGTTCCACAGTAAGGCAAAAACCTCTTAGAACTATAGATTTATATCATGGCGTTCAAAGAGACTTTAGAGACTTAATTCTTTCCTACATATGCATTGTTTATAGATGAGAACATCGAAAGATTGTCACTTGTCCAAGATCACATAGTTTCTTAGTACTAGAACCGGTTCTCCTAGCTATTGCTCATTACCTCTTCAGAAAGGATTTTGGTCAATTACCATATTTCTCTACTGTGTTTAATATGGTTTAGTTTATAAAAATTTTAATATATCCTTTCAGAAATACGTGTTTTATGTAATTGTACCTAGATTTAGACATTTTTTAAAAAGATTTTCTTTATTAATTTTAGAGAGAGGGGAAGGGAGAGAGGCAGAGAGGAAAAGAAATCAATGTATGGTTGCCTTTCACCTGCCTCCAGCTATGGACCTGGCTGGAGACCTGGCTTGCCAACCTGGTTGTGTGCCTTGGCTGGGAATCGAACCATCGAATTTTGGGTTCACATGCTGGCACCTTATCCACTGTGCCACCAGCCAGGGCTTAGAAATATTTTTGAACAAGGTAGAAGATGACAGAGAAATGTTAATGTTGGTAAAATTCTCTAATAAAATTCATCTAGTGCCTAGTGTTAAAATACAGTTTTTCCTGAGACAGTGGTCTTTGAATCAGGAAATGAAACCAGACATCACAACAGAACACCATTGTTCTTATGGTTTTGTTTTTATTTTGTTAAAAATTAAAATTAAAAAATGTTTACACATTTGTTTGTTTTTTAGGGAGTGACATTATTTATTTATAGATTTTATTTATTATTTTTAGAGAGGCAATGGGAGAGAGGCAGAGAGGGAAAAAGACATCAGTGTAAGGTTGCTTTTCACCTGCCTCCAGCCATGGACCTGGCTGGAGACCTGGCTTGCAACCTGGTTATGTGCCCTGGCTGGGGAATCGAACCAGCAACCTTTGGGTTGGCAGGCCGGCACCTTATCCACACACATTTGTGTTTCAGATAATTATTTGCATATTTGGTTGTGTAATTTTATATTTTGCTGTGGTGTGATTTGGAAAAATTATCTTAATTACATTTAATGCTAATACAGAGTTTTGAAATAAGTTAACCAAACCTTTCTTCTAGGAAATATGGAAAAAAAATTAAAAACTCCATCTACATATCTAAGGGAGGTTTTAAATAATTGCTTATCTTTCTGTCACAGGGAGTCAGAAACACATTTTTCTTCTGACACAGATTTTGAAGACGTTGAAGGAAAAAACCAAAAGCAAGGCAAAGGAAAAGTATGTACAGAATATGTGACTTTATTTTGATTTGTAAGGTTATGTATACACTATATATACACACACACACATACACACACACACACACACATAATTATATATATTATGTATAGTTGTTTAATTATATCTCAGATTTTGTTTCTTTAAAAAATGCCTTTTTTTCTGATTGGTATGGTAAGCCTTCTAAACACATGTGGTTTCTGGGCTTCTAGATCAAGTGTCTTGATTATTTACTTTCACTACTATAAAGTTAAAATTTATAATACATTGTTTCTGGTAGTTTATTTTGTAAAGCACAATATGCTAAGCAAAATGTGATATTCTCTTGGTGTTGTTTTTATTTACACATGAATAGTCAAATATAAAGCAAAGCAGTGAATCAAATTTCTTTTTCTAAAACACCCTAAAAATGTAACCAACGACCAGTTTTTATCTAATGACTGACTATGGACAGTAGTTTTACTCTTTATAAGTAATGTCAAGTGAAGTTCTGAGTCAGTAGAATGCAAATTTAGAATATGAGTGGGGACCCTGAGGGCTCTGAGTATTTTGGCTAATCATTAAACCATTTTGCTGTTTTAAGTACATTTAACTCTCTGCATGTGTGTAAATACACAGGGCAAATATGACACATTTTTGTTCATCATTTTCTTAACCAGTAGGGATTTTGTGTTTGTATTTCCTCATGACACATTTACTATTACCCAAAAGTAATTTTTCTTGAAATCTTTTGGTGAACATACCTTTGTACCTAAAGTTTTGTATAAACACAAACATAGAATTTTACTTATGGAATCATACCATGCAAACTTGCTTTTAAAACTCAAAGGTATGTTGTCAGCAATGTTCCTATAGTGAATTTTTTCTGTGGGTAATTTTTAATGGTGTCATAGAATCCTGTTTTGTACATGGAATATATTTTATTTAACTAGCTCATGGAATACTATTTTAGAGTGCAAAGCCATGTTTCATAGTTTCATATGCATAATCCCTTAAAAAGTAGTTTTGAGAGAGAAAAAGTGTGAATGAATTAAAATAATAACTCATGACTATCCAAAGAGCCATAATTCTAGTGGATTATATGGTTGGTTGTTCATTATTAGAAAACCAGTTTTTCTTGTTTTGTAACCATCTTCCAAAATTGAAACTCTACTTTTGACTTTGAGTCTTGTCCCAAATTTGTAAATTAAATCACAGTGGCATCTGTATAGAGGACCCCCCCAAAGTTTTGAGGTATAGTTTGATCAAAGTTTTTGTGCTATAGTTTTGTTAACTGTGTTTGAGTGAGCTGTTAGGGGTAAGATCAGGGATTATAATAATAAGAACTACTATGTTTGACACTACACTATGCATATTCCATGCAATGTGGCGATACATTTACATGTCATCTAATTTAATATTTGAACAGCCTTGTTGATTAGAAAAATCCCTGGTTTTATAGCTAGGAAACTGAGGTCCAGAGAACTCAGTGGTTAAAGAATTTGAACATCTGTTGAAATATGGTGCTTTTAATCCACCATCACTGCAATTTTCAACTGGTGTTCTGTAAGAATTTTTAAAACACGTAATACCTGACTATTTAGTTTGTGGGCTCTGACCTCTTTTCTCTTAGATTGTCAAATTAAAAAATGACAACAGCCACAATAGCCATTCAATGTGAATGTTCTGTCGTTAACAATAAATATATATATGTCATAAAATAGTTGCATCATATTACATTATAAGGTTGCTTCTGATTAGTTAATTTTTGGTACCAGACATCCTTATATACAAATATAGATACCTGATTTTTGTGAAGAGTCACTTTGAAGCAAAAAAGGTAGATATTATTGTTTTATAAGTCATTCAAAATTATACCTAACTTTTGTCAGATTGGCAAAAAATATACTTTTTGGTATGCTACCAAATTTAGTAATTACTATGTTTGTCTTGAGATGAAAAAGGTTGAAAAAAATCATTGCACTATAGTATACTACCTCATATTTTTTCTAGCTATTTCTTTCCTCTACATGATTAAACCTGGGTTAGCATGCTTTCTTCTTGTACTTCCTGTATCATACTTCTTGCACATTGTTTCTTTTTTTTTTTTAAGTACAGCATATCCACTGAGCCATTTCAATTGTACTAATTAGTTTTTCATATCGACAGGGAATATTGAGGCATATGATAGATAAATTGCAAATATATAGCTCCATGGTAATTAACATGAACATTTCATACTTTCCTAGTGTACTGTTTGTAGTTGATGTTTTCTTTCACCTTTATCTCTGAAATTCCTTTTACCTGGGACAAAAGCCTTTCATTGTACAAAGGAGAATTATTGACTTAGTCCTGATTGGTGTGGCTCAGTGAGTTGGGTGTAGTCCTGAAAACTGAAGGGTTACTGGGTTCTATTCCTGGTCAGGGCACATGTCCTGGGTTGCTGGCTGGGTCCCTGGTTGGGGCCATGTGAGAAGCAACCACTTGTTTCTTTAGCACATCAGTGTTTCTCTTCCCCTTCTCCCTCCCTTCTTTCCCTGTGCTTATTAAACAAACAAACAAACAAACAAACAAATGCTTTTAAAAAAGTATGACTTAGATTTACAAAGAGTGATTATTATTATTATTTTAATTAATATTTAAAATCTATTTTGCTATTACAGTTGTCCCATTTCCACCCCCCTTTGCCCCACTCCATGCAGTACCCCATTCCCTCCAGCAATGCCCCCCTTAGTTCATGACCATGAGTCATGCATGTAAGTTTTTTGGCTTTTGTGTTTCCTTTGTTCTTCTTAACATCCCCCTGTCTATTCTGTAACCACCGATGTGTACTTTTTTCCCCCTTTCACATACGAGTGAATATTATTAACAAAATAATGTAAATTAACCAGTAATATCTATCTTCAGTTGTTAGGAAGGGATTTGAAATAGTTAAGGGTAGGGTGGTTTTGGAGGAAGGACCTTTTATGGAAGAAAGTCTAGAAGCATATAGGCTGTCAGTGGAAATAAATATGCAGACCTGGCTGTGTAGATCAAGGGTCTGCAAGCTATGGCCTGTTTTTGTACTGCTCACAAGCTAAGAATTGTGTTTACATATTTATTTATTAAAAAAAGATTTTATTACTTTCAGAGAGAGGCAGAGAGGAGAGAGAAAGACATCAATGTATGGTTGCCTTTTACTTGCCTCCAGCCACAGACCTGGCTGGGGACTTGGCTTGCATCCTGGTTACGTGCCCTGGCTGGGGAATTGAGCCAGTGACCTTTGGGTTCACAGGCCAGCACCTAATCTACTGTGCCACCAGCCAGGGCTGTGTTTACATTTTTAAAGCTTTGTAAAATTAAACGAAGAATAGGACCAGTTATGTGGCCTGCAAAGCCTAAAATATTTTCTATTTCTACAGAAAGTTTACCAACCTTTGCTCTAGGTCACAGAAATGTTACTGGTTTCCAAGAGACCTTAGAAATCAGATGTTCTAATCTGTAAAGATTTAGTACAACTGTGGCATTTTAGAAATGAGAACTCTAAGCTTAAAGAATGACTTATTTTTCTGTAACAAGGTATGAAAGCTGTGGGAGGTATTTTTATAACTCAGGCATATAGGCAACCTTTTCATTGATTTATGAAGCTCCCCACCCCTAATACTGTCAACTTTCTTATAAAGGGGCTTCATTTCCATAGTGTTCACATAAATTGAATTTTCATGATAAAGAAGTATCAGAGGGAGGGCCCAGACAAGAATGAGGTCAATATTCCTATTTATGTTATTGAGAATTCCTTTGTCAGTGCATTGCAGTGATTTATAAGGACTAACCATAGGTATCAAGCTAAAATGTTAAACTGAATATGAGTTACTTATTTGATAAAGCAGCAACCCTGTGAAGTAGGCACAGTTTTATTTTCACTTTACAAATTAGAAATCTCTCTTAAGCACAGCTTGGTTAAATAACATGCCGAAGAACACTCAGCTAACGGGAATATAAGTTTGACCCCATGAAGTCTGTCAGTCTGCATACTAACCACACTGTCATGTGATGTACATGGTAGTATAAATGAAAAAATAGCGAGCACAAAGAGGCTGTCACACCATGTCATTTTATGTCATGTGTACATGGCACTCCCCTTTAGGTTTAGGCACAATTACATAACCAATCTGCTTCTGTAGTTTTAATTTGCACTCTCAAAGATAATGATATAACTTAACCAACTTGTGTTTTTATGCAGACTTGTAAAAAAGGCAAAAAGGGCCCAGGAGAAAAGGGCAAAGGTGGAAATGGAGGAGGAAAGCCTCCTTCTGGTCCAAACCGAATGAATGGTCATCACCAACAGAATGGAGTGGAAAACATGATGTTGTTTGAAGTTGTTAAAATGGGCAAGAGTGCTATGCAGGTAGGTAATGTTTATCATGTTCTTCCCAGTTTATTTGTCCATTTTAAACTTTGGTTATGTAAAATTTAGCCCCGGTTTTTCTAATTGTTTATTAAAATGTTCTAACACTGCTTATTTAAAACAAAAACAACCAACTACTCAGAAAACTAAGGATGTATCTATTCAGACATAAGCTGTGTCTGAAATCATTTTCTGCTGCATTACTTCCTTTTAATGACATATAACACAACATTATTTGGTCAAAAATATGCTGATGTGAACTCTGATTATGAGGTTTCAATTTCCCCTGAATTTATATAGCCACCATTAAAACAGGAAGTCCTTTGCCTATATACAATTCTTGGTTGTGTGACCTAATATAATCACTGTCCACTTTACTGGATTGAATTATTTTGATTACTATTGTCTATTACAAATTTTATTACTTCTGTTGTTTCTTAACAGGAGACTATAAAGTTATCCATGTCAAGTCATCCTACTTTTGTTTCCTCTGTATAATCTTATGATAATAACATTTAGGTTTTGTAATGGTAGCTAAACCTATGATTTTAAAATATTGAATAAACACTATACTCAGAATATGTGTGCTTAATAAAGTTACTATTTAATTTATAAAAGCTATAATAGTGTTTTTCCCCTAAGGCACACGTGGATGGGTAAGGGAGAACTAGCCTTTTAAGCTTTTTGTTAATGAATAACGGAAATGCAGATCTTGCTTATAAATGTAGATTTATCTGAGTACACGTGGTTTTGTAAATAAATTTCAAAATTACCAATTGGGACCAACAAAGACCATTTTTTACATGTAAGACAAAAAAAGAATTGTTAGTTTTTGAGTTGTCACCATTGTGCCAAACATTATATTTTCTTAAATTTGAATTCATATTTATTTACTTATATACAGTTTGCTTTCATATATCTGTGATTAGGGTATGGATTTTATTTTTTGTTTAATATCTTAAGTGATAATGTTGTATACACATTTGATTTATTAAAAAATATCTATGTTAATATGCTATAGTTTATTTAGCCAATCCCTTATTAAAAAAATTACCCCCCTTTCCCTAGTTCCCAATTTGTTAATTTTAATCAAAGAGGTACATTATATTTTTTATATTGTATTATTTAAGTACTTTTATTTTTATATTATGCTTTTTCTCTAATATTTGTTCCACATAGTTAAATGTGTTAATCTTTTTTCTGATATCTTTCATTTTTGTTAACACAAAACCTCATCTTATATCCATGCTAATCAGGCTATACTATTCTTGTCTAGTCTGTAGAGTTTTCGTTTTAACTTTTTTGGTCATCAAGAAATTTTAGTATAGCCCTGGCTGTTAGCACAGTGGATAAGGTGCCGGCCTGCGAACCTGAAGGTTGCTGGTTTGATTCCCCAGCCAGGGCACATAACCAGGTTGCAAGCAAGGTGTCCGGCCAGGTCTCCAGCCAGGTCCATGGCTGGAGGCAGGTGAAGGGCAGCCATACATTGATGTCTCTCCGCCTCTCTGCCTCTCTCCGTTCTCTCTCTGGAAATAATAAATAAAATCTTTAAAAAAAAGAAGGAAAGAAATTTTAATATAAAATATGAGGGTTTAGTTTTATATTTAATTTTTTGTTAATGCTATCTCAGTAGTTAAAGAACAGACATTTTCCTTATTTTTGTGTTGCTTATGGTTTGTCGTATATTAAGATTGTACCTTTAAGCCATTTGTTTTTCTAAATGTGATTTCCCCTTAAAAGTGGAATGTTCCCTTAAAAGTGGAATGTCCACAGTATCTCTATGTTAATTCTTCTGAATCCTCTGTCTGCCTCCAGTTTGTCCATAGTATCTCTGCGTTAATTCTCCTGATCCCTTTGTCTGCCTCCAGTTTTGTATTCTTCTACTTGGTGTTATCTAACACCAAATTTGATCAAAGAAGTCTTTTGTTTATAGACTTTTAAGAGGTTTTCCTTATCAAAATGTTTTAGCTCAGATGTTTTGGGAGGATACTTGCTACTCTCCTGCCACAGTATGTATTCTGCCCCCAGACATTTCCTTTTCTCTCTGCCAGCAATAGCCTTTTTTCATCCTTTTCATATCACATAAGATTGACTAAATCAAACATCACTTTTCCTTTGAAAAGCTTTCTTGGGCTATTTCATTCTTCCATTTAATATATTATTTCTTCTTCTTCTTCTTCTTAAGATTTTATTCATTATTTTTTTAGAGGGAAGGGTAGGGAGAGAGGAGGAAAGGGAGAGAAACATCAATGTATGGTTGCCTTTCAACTGCCTCCAGCAAGGGACCTGGCTAGAGACCTGGTTGGAGACCTGGTTATGTGCTCTGGCTGGGAATCGAACCAGTGACTTTTGGGTTCACAGGCTGGTGCCAATGAATGTATTTCTTACTCTTCTTGTTCTATTATAGCATGTAGTATATTGTATTAACAATTATGCTTATATCTGGAGTTGCTCCTAGATTGTTAATTCCTTGATCAGGTACCATGTATCACTGGTTTTTTTTTGTATCCCCAGGATATATCTATTCAGTAATTATAACTGAAAATGAATAAGTACAAGACTGGCTGTTGGTTTTAAAATAGTTCTTACATTTTAAGAAAGGAAAAACCATACATATGCCCCTAGTTCTGCTGAATTTTATTTATAGATACTGAATTTTATTGAATAAGCTCTTAGCATACTATTTGATGATTAAAAATTTAAAATACATTTCAGTGTGATAGCTTATATTTTGGTTACAGCAGGCTTGTATTCCTAGTATAAACCCTACTTTGATCTTCATGGGTAACTTGAATGTGATGTGGTGATCTTTCTGTAAGATTTTATTAAATATTTCTGTACCTTTGTTGATTGAGAATAGCCCCTGTTTCATTTATTTATTGATGCATAACAAACTACCCCAAACTTAGTGATAATAAAAGAACAACCATTTTATTATGTTTAATGATTCTGTGGGCCTAGAATACAGACAGAACTAAATAGGGATAGGTATCTGTGCTCCATCCATGGTGTGTGGGGCCTAAACTGAGACAAATTCAGGGACTATAATCACCTGTAAACAAAAGACTTCCGTGGTCAAATTTGGTGTTAGATAACACAAGTAGGAGTACACAAAATAAACTGGTGGTAGACAGAGGATTCAGGAGAATTAAGGCAGAGATACTGTAGACAGTCCACTTTTAAGGTGGAAATCACATTTAGAAACAGAAAAACAAATGGCTTAAAGGTACAATTGTTTAATATGTGACAAACCATAAGCAACATTTGTTGGATAAATTAAGCTGGTTAACATATGCAAGCCTGTTGTACAATATAGAAAAGGCATGAAATCTAGAAATTAAGTCTAGTTTTACAATATCTCCAGTCAGTATCTCTGAGTCAGGTAAATCTTAGGTAATATTTCCTTTTTCTTTACTATATTATGTAATCATTTGTTTTTGTACATCAAATTGTACATATTTTATTCATTCATTTTGTACCCACTTTTTATATTTATTGCTATATAACTAAACATTTTCCCCCATCTTACTTTTTGTTCTTTGTATTAGCTTTATTTATCATTATAATTTTAAAAATGTGGTTTATTAAAAAAGAGAAAGTTTTGTGGTATCATTTTCTGTGCCCCAAAGGAATAAAAAGTACTGCTTTTACTTTTTAGTTCTGTCCTAATTTAAAAACCTATATTGAGATAGATTTCATATACCATAAAGTTAAGACTGAGTAATGCTGTTAAGAATATTCTTGTACAGGCTTTTGTAGGGATGTATATTTTCATTTTTCTTGGTTAACGTATACTCTAGGATTTGAGTTGCAGGGTCAATATGATAACTTTATTTAATTTTTTGAGGAGCTGCCTAGCCGTTTTCCCAAAGTGACAGCAGCATTTTTATGTTTTCACCAGCTGTGTTTGAGCATTCCATTTCTTCACATCCTTTTCAACATTTGTTATTTGCCTTTATTTTTTATTATAGCCATCATAGTGGGTGTGAAATAGTATCTTATTATGGTTTTGATTTCCATTTCCTTGATAGCCATTTACATTGAGCGTCTTTCATGTGCTAATAGCCATTTGTGTATCTTCTATATAGAATTGTCTGTTCAGATCTCTTGCCTGTGCTTTTAATCGACTTATTTGCCTTTTAAAAATGATTGAACTGTAAAAGTTCTTTATATATTTTGGGTTCAAATGCCTTGATCAGATATATGATTTGCAAATATTTTAAAAATATTTCATTTTATTGTTTATTGAATTTATTGGGGTGACATTTATTAATAAAACTATAGGTTTCATATATGCAATTCTGTAATACATCATATGTATATTGGACTGTGTTCCCCACCCCAGGTTAAGTCTTCTGCTATCACCATTTATCTTCCCTTTAACCCTCTTCTGCTTACCCCCACCCCCCTTGATTTGCAAATACAGTATTTTCTCCCATTGTGTAGATTGCCTTTTCACTTCCTTGATACAGAGTCTTTTGAAGCACAAAAAGTTAATTAGGAATAAATCAGATTCAGTTTTTGTTTTGTTTCTTGTGCTTTTGGTGTAATATGTAGGAAGGTTTTGCTTAATGCACAGTTATGAAGATTTACTTCTGTGTTTTAGGGTTTTAGCTCTTACAAATGATATATTTGATCCATTTTGAGCTAAGTGTTGTATATAATGTGAAACAGGGTCCAGCTTTATTCTTTTGCATATGTATATCCTGTTATCCCAGCACCATTGTTAAAAAGATTAGGCTTTCTCCATTGATTTGTTTTGGCATCTTTGTCAAAAATCAAATAACAATCAATATAAGAGTTTATTTCTGGACTCTCAATAAAATTGATCTACAAGTTTACCTTTACATTAGTTCTTTACTATCTTGATTACTATAGCTTTGCAGTGAATTTTCAAATCATGAAGTGATTGTTCTTCTTTTTTTCAATATTGTTTTGGCTGTTCTTGACCCCTCACATTACCATGAGAATTTTAGGATTAGCTTACTATTTTGCTACTAAGAAACCAGCTGGGATTTTGATAAGGACTAATCAGTTTGGAGAGTATTGTCATCTAACAATATTAAGTCTCTGGATCCCTGAACTGTCTGCCCTATAGTCTGTTGCTTATTTCGTTTTCAATTTGCTCTTCTGTTACTGCAGGACAATGAGGGCTCACTGTTGGAAAAAAAAAAGTTATTTTATTCATTTCCTCATTGACCCGGGCATTCACTTCTTTTAAATTTTTAATTTTCATTCTATTGCTGTGTTAATATTGAAATATTTTGTATAGTATTTTAGTCAAAAAGAAATATGGGTGTTACTTAATTTTTTAGGATATCTAATGTAATAAATATGAAACAAAAAGGAAGTATGCTTCATCAGGTGATAATTATACTGAATTTGGTTCTATTATGATTAAAATTTTTGTATACAAGTATGTATATTAATTCGAAGTAATGTGATAACAATTTAATATTTAATTTTAATGACTTTAATCGAACTTAATTCTTAGGACACTAGAAAAAGCTAATGATTTTTTTTCTCCTTTATTGTAGTCGGTGGTAGATGATTGGATAGAGTCATACAAGCATGACCGAGATATAGCACTTCTTGATCTCATCAACTTTTTCATTCAGTGTTCAGGATGTAAAGGTAAGATATTTTTATTTTGTGAGTAGAATGTTTTCAAATTGTCTCTTTTGTTTCGCATAAATATTTATTAGCGCTTTATGTGGAAAATAACACCCAGATATTGAATTGTTTGCATTATAACCATACAAACTGTATAAAGCGAAAAGAACAAAGTGAGAAACTGTTGAGACAGTTGTGTTGTATTCATATGTGAAGGTAACTGAGAACTTGGCACTTTATATAATTGTTAGGTTACTTTTATTAGCTGTGTTTTCCACTTTCAGCCCCTGATTTTAGGAACAAAGAAATGTATTAAGGTAGAAGGAAGATAATGAAGAGGTACAGGTTCAAATGGCAGGGAATTGTAAAGTGTAGGGACTTAAAAAGTACTTTGAATATAGTTAAATAAGGTGTTGGTGAAATTTAGTTTTTCTCCTCAAAGGTAAAGAAACTGGATTGGGGAGTGAGGTCTTGTTAGAATGTTTTTACTTTGTGTAAAAATATTTTGAAATAGGAGTAGGGAAGATACAGAAATATCTTTCCTGGGGCAAAAGTGTTTAGTGCAAATGTTGGGCAGAGAGATAAAATTACATATATTGAGGAGTCACACACGTTGATCTGGATCATTAAATGAGTCAGTCAAGTTCATGGGCAGGGTCTAATCTTCCTTATTATTCCCTAATACTTGGTTCATACTTGAGATTATAGAAGATGCCCAGGCAAATATGTGTTAAATAGTTTTCTAAAGGGCATTGGTTAAAAAAAAATTATTAAAGAAAATAGTGCCGCAAAACCATGAGCATTAGAATTCAGGAAGGGAGAAGATTGTTTAAAAATAGATCTGAAAAGTTAAGATGTTAGGCCCTGGCTGGTGGCACAATGGATAATGTGTCAGCCTGCTAACCCAAAGGTTGCTGGTTCAATTCCCCACTCAGGGCACATAACCAGGTTGCAAGCCAGGTCTCTAGCCTGGTCCACAGCTAGAGGCAGGTGAAAGGCAACCATATATTGATGTCTCTCTCCCTCTCTGCCTTCCTCCCTTCCTCTCTCTCTAGAAAATAATAAGTAAAAAAATCTTTAAAAAGAAGTTAGGATGTTAAAGGATGATTGACTTACAAAGTCTGTCCAGAAGGTATCCAGCCATGTAATATGGAAAATAGAGACATTTATTAAAGAAGATATAAGAAATATTGTGCATAGGACTATGACATGTCAGTCCCCTTCAAAGTAGGCATGTTGGGGCCTTACACAGTTCTCCCAGTCACCATCAGCCGCCTCGTCCTATTTTCTTGAATCTAATTGATGGTCTGAAATCCCTTTCCTTTCAAAGGTGATTTTGAAAATGCCCCTGATTTTCAAAATCAGCATGAAATGCCCAAAAGTCACAGGGCACCAAATCTGAGCTATAGAAGGGGGATGGTTTGAGTCACCTGGGTGATTTGATGTTTCACCAAAAACTCTGCATGAAACAGGATGCATGAATGGGCATGTTGTCATGATGAAGCTGCCAATAACCAGTTGCCCATAGCTGCAGCCTTCCAAATCATCTGAATAGTTGCCATGGAGGAATGCTCACGTTTAACTCAAAATTTGTTTGTTTGGTTTTATAAAATTTATTTATTGTTGTTGTACTACAGATGTTTCATTCCCCCCCATTGCTATCCCTTGCCCCACCTTCCCTGTTCCCTCTCCTGCAGTCAGTCCCCACTCTGTTGTCCATGTCCATGGGTCTTTTATGTTAACTAAACTCTTCCCCTACTTTCCCCTTTCTTCCTCTTCCCCCCATTGTCATTCTGCTCCCCCCCTTTTTTTTTTAAAGATTTTATTTCATTACTTTTAGAAAGAGGGGAAGAGAGAGAGGCAGAGGGAGAGAGACATCAATGTATGGTTGCCTTTCACCTGCCTCCAGCCACAGACCTGACTGGAGACCTGGTTTGCAACCTGGTTATGTGCCCTGGCTGGGGAATCGAACCTGCAACCTTTGGGTTGGCAGGCCGGCACCTTACCCACTGTGCTACCAGCCAGGGCTTCCTTTTTTTTTTTTTTAATGCAAAATTTCATGCAGATCTGTTGCTCTACTCACTCAGTTATTTAGAATGCAGTGGCCACATAGTACACATGCTCACTTACGGTGTCTAATGCCCTCACTGACTAGTACAATGAAGGTGTCATTGTTCACACATGCACATTCCAGTCCACTCTCCTTGGCTGCCAGGTTGTATCGATGTTGCACAAACTGTTCTCACATTAACAATGGCTAAACTTTTTCTGGACAGACCCCTTATATCTGAAGAAAGAATCCTAAGAAACTATTTGGGTCTACTCCTTTAATTCTATAATACCCCTTAAAAAATACGGTCATTGGAATTGGGGAAAAAAATTAACATCGTAAGAACTGATGCCTTTTATTTGAGGTTGATCACAACATTCAGTGAAGCAAGCATATTAAATGTTATGTACATGAGGCCTGATAGATACATTAACTTCTTGAATCTATGATCTTCATAATGCCATTAATGTGGTCAGTTTTGAGAAATTAAAAAAAAAAACTGTCTTAACTTTAGAAAGTTGCCTTGTTGACTTAGTAGTTAAAGGTAGCTGCAAATCAATATTAGAAAATTCTGACTGACTGCTCAGAGAAAGTGTTGTAATGACAATATGATGAACGAGATTAATTTTTTAAAAATGAGATTTGTATTGTGTGTCTATTTAGCCTATCTTTCTGTAGTAGAAGGGTATAGGTACCTATGTTAATCCAGGATCATATCCTTCCTTGTCTTAAATTAATATTTTTTGGAAATGGAAGGTTGATTGCAAAATAAATGAACAGGTGCCAGAAATAATTTGATGAGTTGAAAAATCGAATTATTTATCTTCAGTTTTCCCTGTTACACTATAGTTGGTCAGTTTTAGTTTCTTAATTAGGCTTCTGCATTCTAGTTTTAAAACAAGGCCATAGTCAAAGCATTTTCCCTTTATCCACTCATTACTTTCCTGGCATCAGTGTGCTTATAAATAAGGAGCTCGCTAATTCAATATTTGGATGGATATACCTTGTAACAAACCAGGTTGTCAAAATTTGTAGAAATTTAAAGTGTTGAAAACTTAAATTATTAGGTAGATTTAAAATACTGCCATAACATGTATTTTTTAGAATCAAGAAACCTCCGTGAGAGGAAATTGACCATATAATCAATGTTAAGGTTATTAAGTACTTTCAAAACACGTTCAAAATTATTTTGATAGACCTCTTCTATAAATGAGTTAGAAGCTGCTTTTAAGTATATAGACAATGCCCTTGAACCTTTTCCTGTGGCTTCAGGATTGTTATTATGAACCCCAGCTATTTTACTGTAGTTGTGCCTTCTGCAGCTATTGAGGTTCACAGGGAATTGGGCCCTACATTGAATGGCTCTCGACTGCTCTGTGGTTGATGATTTTGTGGTCACTGTTGTTTCCTTCTCTCTTTCTTTCTTGGACAGCTGTCACTTTTCAGTTTACCAGTTTTTAGCAGTTTCATTTCATGTCCCCCACGCTTCAGCAGTTGCTCTGCCCTGATGTCCTAATTCACACCTGCCTCTGGAGTTAAATGCAGGGGATTTGTGACAGCTACTTCATTTTCTACTTAATTTTGGGGTTGTGGCTGTTAATTGGCCTGTGAGATGAGAGGAAGAGTTTTAGAATTGGATATTTGTTAAAATGTATGCAATATGTTTGCTTTGAGCCTTATTTATACATAAATGTTAATATAATGGAAATTGCTGTTTGTTTCAATAATTGAGTTACTTGTGCTTCTCTAGCACTGTTAAGTTTACAGCACCTGGGCATAAGTTATGGAAAGGGTCTGATGATATATCCATGACTCTAAACTAAACATTTGAAAAACCCTCAAAATATTTTTGAGAATGTGCTTCTTTAGCCAAGGAAATGGTGGTTTCTTCCACATGTGTTAATATACTTAAACCAGCATTTGGTTCTTTGATGTTGTGCTAAGTACGGGCTCTTTCATAGCATCACTAGTAATTGATCTCATCTGCGGGGAGTAGCATGATTAGCTGAATAATATCAGGCAAATTATTTAATTACTTTTTGCCTCAGCCTTATTTTCCTCATCCATAAAGCCAGGATTATATAATACATGTCTCATATGTGAAGTGGCTGGCACATAGTAAACTCAGTGGATGTTAGTTACTGGTCTACCCCTGCTGGCTTTTGTTACACTACTGAAAAGTCTTAAATTGCATTCCTGTAGAGAAAGAGCTCAAGTATCAATTGTTCTTTTCAGGTTTGGGGTTGGAAAGTGAGTATGATGTTTTATTGTTTTAAAATTTATGCATACTCACAAAGTACATGCATGCACAAAATGTAGCTTGGCCAATTGAAATAAATATCAATTATATCTAATTTTTATAATAAATTTCATTTTTCTGTTCTAAGACATTCTTCTTTTAGATGTTACTATATCGATGGTATTTCTAGTGATGAAACTGGCAAGAAGTAAATAAATAAGGCATAAATAGAAATATAGTTTTAAAAATCCAGTTTTCAAATAAAAAAAATATCGGGTGACCCACCAGTAGAAATTCATATACATCTTTTCCCCCCCTGCAGTGTCCTACTTGTAATTTTCCCCTAGAAATCCCTTTCTGATATTTGATCTCTACTTGGCGAACCTTTACTACTTCTTGTAATGTGCCTTTCTCCTCTCCTTTGTTCTGAATGTCCTTATCAGATTTCTTCTCTGAAACACCTGACTTATGCTAATCCTTTTTTTTTTTTTTTTTTTTTTTTTTTTGTGGGGTGTGCTGAGCTATAGGCTTTCTTTGGCATTGCCGTTTATTAGGGCATTTGTTAAGTACTAGCTTGATATTTTATTTTTCTTCCATTTCTTTGGGTTATTCTTTACTTAAACTTCCAACTAAAATTACAGGTTTCTGGATGGGTAGGAACTACAATTTAAATTTATTTGAAGCTCTTTCAGAGAATTATAGGAGGTAATCACCTTTCATGAAGTAGTGCTTAATGAAGAAACCGGCTAGGGTGAACTCCACCTATTATTATTACTACTTCCCTGGTTATCTTTAGGTTCATCCTTAAGGTCTTAAATACCACTCTGGATGCTGTCTCATTCTTGATGATGTATGTCTTAATATTAAAGGAACTAAGCCAGTATACATATTACAGACATGAGTGAAGTAAGTCAGGCAGAAATGGCCAAGGGAGACTGGGCTAGGAAGAAAGGTACCTGCCAGAAGTAAGGGGTTGATTTCTTATGCACATTGCAATTGAGATTTGTGCTTTATCTATAGGGTTGAGTATCATTGTAAAGGCCACTTGATGAAGAAGTGTATGCCTTATGTGCCTGTAGACATTTTAGTATTAAGAGACTGGTTTAGAAATTCTCTATTTTCTTTTTTCATTTTACCATGTATTAACTTTTTATACTTGCAAATTTCAGGAGTTGTCACGGCAGAAATGTTTAGACATATGCAGAACTCTGAAATAATTCGAAAAATGACTGAAGAGTTTGATGAGGTAATATTACTCTAAATGTTTTGATAATTTTATGCACGTTGAGTTTGATTCATTCTTGAAAGTATTATTACATTCTGAGTATTAGTGTTATATGGATAAGAGCTCTGGCATCCGATTCAGTCAGATGATGGCTGTGTAACCTTGGGCAAGTTGTTGTCCTGGAATCAGTTTCATCATCTGTAAAATGGGGCTAATAATACTTGTAAGATTGTATGAAGATTAAACTCAGCAGTGTTTGAAAAATTCCTTAGCATTTTATAATACCTGCCACACAGTAAGAACTTAGCAAATGGTAGCTACTGTTATTGTCAAAAGTTAAAATATCAAGGAAGAATGAAATTTTTAGAGTCCAAAAATGTACCTTGGAATGTTGTAAAAGGAAGATTTGGTTAACATCTGGGGAGCCAGCCAGCAGCTTAGGCAAAGGAATATATGGACATATGCACACAAAGTAATTTAGTTGTTTCAAATCTCCTTTATGTTTCAAATATGAATAATAATAATTCAAAAAAATAATAGCTTAGACTTAAGTTGGTCCTTTATCAAAATGATATCTTTGAAGTATTGTTACTGATAAAGACATATTTAGATTTACTATAAGGTAAGCTTCTTCAGGGCAGGGATTTTTATTTGTTTTGTTCACAGCTGGATTCTAATATCACTAGTTTTTACTCTTCAGAATGTTTCACTGTGAGTTTTTAAGTAGAAAGCCTTGAGTTTAATTTGATCACTTTTCCTTGCTTATTCTGATTAAGGGGCTTTCAGCTATCATTCTAAAAGATAGACAAGAGTTGTTAAAATGGCTTTGTTGATCACTAAGTGCTATTAATCAGTCTCCAAGTAGTTAAGAGGTAATTATGAGTAATGTTATTATTTTAGCCTTCTAATATTAAATGTTTTAGAGAGAAACTTCTAATTAAAAGGAAACAGCTGTTTGAGATAAGAATCATGAAATATGATTTGAAAATAATTAGCAAACCAAGTTGTGAACAACAATTAAGATGATACATTTTAATATAGTCATTTAAATGAGTCAACCACAAAATATGGGAAAAAATCTTTTTGTGGAGTGTTACCTTATTGTTGGATGAAAAATAGTACCACTTTTATATCATATAGCTCAAAATTGTAAAAATACTGTTCTAATAATATTTAATTATTAACAATTGTTACTAAACTACTGGTAAAATTATCTTAAATTTTTAGGATACCCAAGTCAGAAATTCTTTTTGAAGTTCTATGTGGTTATTGGCCTCTGCTTTTATTTTTAAGGACTTGTTTGTTTTTAATTATTTATGGAGAATCTCACTGTTACTGCATTAAAGAATGCCCCACCTTTATAAGGAAGAGTATTCAAGTACCAGTCTTTCAAGGCTATACTGGTTACAGTTCATTTCTTTAAAAAGTATCTGGCCCTGGCTGGTGGCTCAGTGGATAGGTGCTGGCCTACGACAAGCCCAGGGGTTGCTGGTTCAATTCCCAGCCAGGGCACATGGCCAGGTTGCAAGCCAGGTCTCTGGCTGGGTCTGTGTCTGGAGGCAGGTGAAAGACAACTATACATTGATGTTTCCCTCTCTCTTCCCCTCTCTCTGAAAAATAATAAATAAAATCTTTTAAAAAATTTAAAAAATAATCTGGTTGTTTATATCTGCTATTTGATGTTCCTGAAGCTAATGAAAACATGCATTGTAATCATTTGATCATTTATAAATAATACATCAGTCTATTAGAGTGGCAGAGAATAATGATTTCATCATTTTGAATTCATTTAAAAATATAACATTGGTTTGCTTTTGTTTAAAAGAAATTTAATGAATATATCTTTGCTTATCAGAACAGTGATTTGCTCTGATGAGAGACACTTTCTATTTTTAAACTCAGAGTAATTGACATATATTTTCATTGGTTAAAGTGAATTCAGAATAATGATTTTGGTCTTAAACATAAGCAGAAGTGCTCAGAGGTACTGCTTGCTGCAAAGCTTTGCATGTTGGTTCCCTGCCTACTTTGAGGATTTTATTGAAAGGGAAAGGTGAGGTAAAGGAGTCATGTCAACTTCTACCTGGGGTATTTCAGAAGCAAGTGCATTTTATTGTCATGTGTTTTAAATTAAATAGCTGTTTAAAATTTTTGTTTTAGGATAGCGGAGATTATCCACTTACCATGGCCGGTCCTCAGTGGAAGAAGTTCAAATCCAGTTTTTGTGAATTCATTGGCGTATTAGTACGACAGTGTCAATATAGTATCATATATGATGAGTACATGATGGATACGGTCATTTCACTTCTTACAGGATTGTCTGACTCACAAGTCAGAGCATTTCGACATACAAGCACCCTGGCAGGTCAGTATTTAGAAATACTTTCTGTGTATTTCCTTAGATTAGAGAAGAAATGATTTCTTCCTATGAAAAGAAATAACAAATCAACAAACAAGTGTTGGTGAGGATGTGGGGAAAAAGGAACCCTGGTGCACTGTTGGTGGGAATGCAGGCTGATGCAGCCACTATGGAAATCAGTATGGAGTTTCCTTAAAAAACTAAAAATGGAACTGCCTTTTGATCCAGCAATTCCACTACTAGGACTATACTCAAAGTACCCTGAAGCACCAATTCATAAGAACCTATGTACACCTATGTTCATAGCAGCACTATTTACAATAGCCAAGTGCTGGAAACAGATCAGGTGCTCATCAGTGGATGATTGGATCAAAAAACTTTGGTACATTTACATAATAGAATACTACACAGCAGAAAGAAAGAACTCCTAACCTTGGGAACAACATGGATGGAACTAGAAAGTGTTATGCTTAGTGAAATAAGCCAGTCAATGAAAGACAAATACCATATGATCTCACCCATTACAGGACAATAATGAACAAAACTAACAAGCAAAACAGAACCAGATACATGAATACAATGAATAGGTCTTCAGTGGGTAGAGGGGAGGGAGAAGGGGGGAGAGGGAAGAAGTAGGCAAAGAAGGGAGCAGTTTAGTCAAGGAGCTAGTACGGAAGAAGCATGGACATGGACATGGACAACAAGTGGGATTGACTTTGGAGGGGAGTGGGGAGTGGGTGGGTGGGGAAGAGGACAGAGGGGAGTAAAAAGGGGATGGATGTAATACAACAACAATACAACTAAATAAAAAATGAAATAATGGTGACATAAATTAATTAAATTTGTTTATACAGTAACCACTAGGAGGACACTTACCTCTCCTCCAACCCTCATGAATTAGTGGCGAAAGGATAGTATTTTCAATTTCTACCTTTTACAAGGTTCTGTAAAGGCATACTTAATATTAGTTTGTAATGACTTTTTTGTGGTAAACCTGCTTGAATATTATACTACAGGGAAAAAGAAAAAAGAGTTGGATAGGAATGTACCGAGTTCTTAAAAGATGAGATGTTTTATCAAGGAGGATATGGACAGCAAATTTGGAGACTGTTAGTCATTTTGGACATGTAATACTGATGGCTCTATAGCCCCCCTGGTTCATGGTGATCCTTACAAGATAATGCTTCCTCTTTAACTGCAACATGAAAAGTTGATTTTTCTTACGTTTCTGAGTAACTTTAAGATGAATCGAATCCTTTGATCTTTAAACTTTAATAAAATGAGTTGCATAATTCTTGAACAGTAATTTTTGGTGTTGATAAAATCTTGGTTTCTCCTTTTATTAAAGGTAAAATTATTGATACACAGAGGATATGTGCTTTAAAAAATTATATTTTATTGATGATGCTATTAAAATTGTCCTGATCCCCCCACCCCCACCCAATTTGTCCCCCCTTCACCAAGCAGCCCCAACTACCTCAAGCAACCCCCTAACCTGTTCATGCCCATGGGTCATGCATGTAAGTTCTTTGGCTACTCCATTTCCTATACTTTACATCCCCATGGCTATTCTGTAACTATTTACTTGTACTTCTTAATCCCTCACCTCTTCACCCATTGCCTTACACTCCCCTACCACTTGGAAACCATCAAAATGCTCTCCAAATTCATGATTCTGTCTCTTCTCTTTTGCTTAGTTTTCTAGATTCAGTTATTGATAGATTCTATTCTTTGCCATTTTATCATTCATAGTTTCACTCCTCCCCACCAAATAAGTCCCTTTTTCATTTCATATAATAATGGTTTGGTGATGATGAACTCTTTTAGTTTTTTGCTTGTCTGGGAAGCTCTATATCTGTCCTTCAGTTCTAAATGATACCATTGCTGGGTAGAGCAATCTTGGCTGTAGGTCCTTGCTTTTCATGACTATTTCTTGCCAATGACTTCTAGCCTGCAAAGTTTCTTTTGCATTCTTATGGGAACTCCCTGATAGGTAAGTAATTTTTTTCTCTTGCTGCCTTTAAGATTCTCTCTTTATCTTTAACCTTTGGCTAATTAATTATGATGTGTCTTAGAGTAGGCCTGCTTTCATTCTTCTTATTTGGGACTGTTTGTGCTACCTGAACCTGGATGTCTATTTCCATCACCAAATTAGAGAAGTTTCCTATCATTATTTTTGAAATAATACTATCAGTTTCTTGCTCTTTTCCTTCTTCTTCTGATACCCCTATGATAGGAAAGGTGGATTGATTCACAGTCCCCAAAGACTGTTTACATTTCCCTCTTTTTGGTGGGGGGGGGTTCTTTTTTTTTCTTGTTGTTCTGATTAGTTGTTTTTTGCTTTCCTATGTTCCAAATCATTGATTTGATTTTCAGCTTCATCCACTGTCCTGTTGTTTCCCTGCAAATTGTTCTTTATTTCAATTAGTGTACTCTTCATTTCTCACTTGATCTTTTTTTTTTTAAAAGATTTTATTTATTATTTCCAGAAAGAGAGAAAGGGAGAGAGGCAGAGAGGGAGAGAAACAGAGAAATATCAATGTATGGTTGCCTTTCACCTGCCTCCAGCCATGGATCTGGCTGGAGACCTGGCTTGCAACCTGATTGTGCCCTGACTGGGGAATCGAACCAGCGACCTTTGGGTTCGCAGGCTGGCACCTTATGCACTATGCTACCAACCAGGGCTCACTTGATCTTTTTTATGCTGCTGAGGTCCTCACTAACTTCCTTTAGCATCCTTAAAACCAGTGTTTTGAGCTCTGTATCTGATAGATTGCCTATCTCCATTTTGTTCTGTTCTTTTTTTCTGGAGTTTTGATTTGTTCTTTCCTCTGGGCCATGTTTCTTTATCTCCTCATTTTGGCAGTCTCCCTGTGTTGGTTTTTATGCATTAGGTAGAGTGGCTCTGACTCTGTCTTGGTAGCATGGCCTAGTGTAGTAGGTGTCCTGTAGGGTCCAGTGGCACACCCTTCACCCTAGCTAGGTACTTGAGGTCCGCCTTCTGTGTGGGCTGAGTCCAGTTTCCTCCTATGGATGAGCCTTGGTTGCTATTGGCAGGTCAGTGGGATGGATTTAATGCAGGCCAGCCAGCTGCAAGGACTGGCTGTGACCACTGACCACCAACCACTGTCCATGGAGGAGCAGCTGTGCAGGGGCAGGTGGTGGTGCTCCGATGCGGTCTGTAGCTGTCCACTGGGTGTGCTGGCTCTGGGTTTCCCAGGTGGTGCAGGCCCAGGTCAGCTCCCACGTGTGTTTTGCCCTTGCCCGGGGCATCCTGACTGAGCTACAGAGCAATCTGAGCTGACCGCTGATGGTGCTGGGCCTGGAGATCCCCAGACTATGCTAAGCTGTGAATTTTAAGGTGTCTGCTGTTAGTGCAGTCCTAAAGATCACCGAGGCCAGCTGTTGCTTATTTGATAAGCTTTAGGAAGTTGTGCAACATGAGCCAAGAGCAGCCATTCATGTGGAAAACCCAGTAAGTTGGGTAGGTGAAGTCAATCTGTGAAGCTAGGTTAGTTGCTGCTAGTGCACCTGGAGTCTCAGATATGGCACCTGCCTGTCAGCTCTGTGGCTTTGTGGCTCTCTGGGGGGAGGATTCAGTAAAAGGACAATGACCTTTATCCCCATTTCTATCTTGGAGAAAGCTGTGCTCAGCTCTTGCTTGATGCCAGGCACGTCAGTTTCTCCCTGTGTGCCACCAGGTACCCTGGTGCTGGAGCTCAAAGGAGGCCTACTCCAAGACACATCATAATCGAAATGTCAAAGGTGATAGAGTATCTTAAAAGAAGGAAGAAAAAAGAGATCAGGTACTGGGGAGTTCCCATAAGACTGTCAGCTAATTTCTCAAAAGAAATTTTACGGACTAGAAAGGATTGGCAAGAAATACTCAAAAAGTCATGAAAAGCACGTACCTACAGCTCAGATTGTTCTACCTTGAAAAGATATTTAGTATCAGGGCAGATAAAGAGCTTCCTAAACAGGGTAACCTAAAGAATTGCATCATCACCAAGTCATTATTATATGAAATGTTAAAGGGACCATTTAAGACAAAGAAGATCAAAACTATGTATACTAAAATAGCAAAAAACAACAACAAACAAACAAACAAAAAAAAACATACCTGTGAACAATTGAATCTAAAAAACAAACTAAGCAAAGAAGAAAACCTGAAACAGAATTATGGATACAGAGTGTTTTGATGCTTGCCAGATGGGGGCCTGTATGGGGGAATGGGTGAAAAAGTGAAAGGATTAAGAAGTATAAACAGCTAGTTACAGAATAACCATGGGGATGTAAAGTATAGTATAAAAAATGGAGTAGCCAGAAAATTTAAGCATGATCCATGAACATGAACAATAGTGGGATTGCCTGAGGGAGTTTGGGGCGGAGGTTGATGGAGAGGTGAAGGGGTGGGGGAGGAAATTAGGGCAACTGGAATAGTATAATCAATACAATATAATTTCAAAGAAGTCACATTTTTTTTCATTTTTACCAATATCTTTATTGATTTGGGTATGTGGGCTGTCTTCTACTATTGGACTTTAGTGGGCAGAGGACAAGGGTGCTGTTAAGCATCTCCCAGTGTGTAAGACAGCCTCACAGCACAGAATCAGTTGGCCAAAATGTCAGTAGTACCCAGAAACCCAAGACCACTTCTGATGTGTTCGATCATTCACAGTACTTCTCTATACGCTACATATCTTCTTCCGTCTTAAATATTAAACTGGCTGCATAAAAATTCATCAACTTTAATAGGTTTTCCAAAAATGCACACTGATATGACAGCTGTCACAATAAAATTTAACAAAATTATTTTGAATGAAGTTAAAAGCCAACTAAGCACTACTAGAGCCATCGTACAGGGAAAGAAAAAAAAAAAAAAAAAACCCTAACTTTTTGGCCAATCTAATAGTATTTGATTTTGAGGGCTTGTTGGGACTAGGAGATAATCTATTATAAATTCTTAATTAAGTAACTGATTGACATAGAGTATTTAATACTCATTAGCGGGGTTTCTTTTTTTTTTTTTTTTGGTCATATTGGCAGCTGTGCATTTTTTAAAGATTTTATTTAGTTATTTTTAGGGGGAGGGGGAAGGATGATAGAGAGGGTGAGAAATATCAATCATCTTCTGCTTACATGTCCACAACTTGGGCATGTGTCCTGACTGGGACTGTGACCTGGCTTGCCTTTCTGTTTCCAGGTTGGCACTCAATCCACTGAGCTGCACAAGCCAGTGCAGGTGTTCTTTTTTGTTGGAAGTATAATAATAATCCATTTTGTTCTTAATTTCTCTTTATTTATAATTTTCTTTGTATCTGTGAGACTAATTTTAAGGTTTTTCCCTTTAAAAATAGCTATGAAGCTGATGACAGCTTTGGTGAATGTGGCACTAAATCTTAGCATTAATATGGATAATACCCAGAGACAGTACGAGGCAGAACGGAATAAAATGATTGGAAAACGAGCCAATGAGAGGCTAGAACTCCTGCTACAAAAGCGGAAAGAGGTAAACTTCTGGATTGACTATTCACCCTATTAATATGTGACTAACTTGCTCACCATTATTGATGTAACTTTGCTAGTTCTTCAGATACAATTTTTGGTAAGATTTAAATTTAAATAACATATTTCACGTTTATGTATCTAATAGTTTTGTTGGCTCTCCATGCCCACAGGATCTTTTTGTGTATATTTTCTTTCTGTGTGGACTAGGATTAAGTGTTTGAAGCTTCAACCAAGGAGTCCTGGGACAGTTTGACAAGTTGTTTTAATCTTCAGTGTTATATTCATCTTTATTGTGAAAAATGTAACTTTCTCTTTCAGCTTGTTGTCAGGATAAAATGTGAAATCACTTTGAAAAATAACTTAAAGCTATTAATGGTGCCTCACTTGGTGGCTTTTTTTGTGTAGTGTAGAAGCTCTTATTTAACATTAATGACTGACCACTAAGTTCCGCTTTGAATGAGGAAAATGTTTTTCAGCTTTATGGTAAATAGTAAACCAAATCAATGATGTTTGTGATTTAAGTGATTTCTTCCTTGATGATAAAATATTTTCCTACTGATATTGAGGATGTTTACATTTATTTATAATAGGCAAAGTCTGATGTTGCAGAAACAGTAATAATGATATTGAGTTAAAGTACTTGCCATGATAATCCATAAGTTATTTAGTTGACTTTGATCTGGAAGGTATAGCTATAATTTAAAGTTCGCTATTTCTGAGTTAGCCAGTAGCTTTTTAAAATGGCCTTGGCCCTCCCTGGCTGATGGCTCAGTGAAAAGGCACCGGCCTGTGAACTCAAAGGTCACTGGTTCAGTTCCTCAGCCAGGGCACATAACCAGGTTGCAAGCCAGGTCTCTAGCCAGGTCTGTAGCTGGAGGCAGGTGAAAGTCAATCATACATTGATGTCTCTCTCCCTCTCTGCCTCTCTCCCTGCACCTCTCTCTAAAAATAATAAATAAAATCTTAAAAGTAAAATAAAATAAAATGACTTTGACTCAAGAAAAGCAGGAAAAGTCTTGCCCATATTTTCCTGATACCTAAATACCTGATTGTTTTCATATAGTTTGAAATGAGGAATGGATCTTTTTGCCCTTTAATTTAGTTAATAAATTTTTTCAGATGATTTATTAGGCGAACATAACAAAGCTTAGCCCTTGAAATTATGGCTTAATTCTTGGACATAAATTTAAGATTGTGAACATGGACTGAGTGGATTAGTTCAAGATTAGTTTGAGTTTAAAATCTCTCTAGAAATATGTGATATTAATATTTCTAAGTTAGTGGTAAGTTTTTAAACACGTTGAAAGACCACCTGTCCCTCTCACCATCTGTGCTATTGCACGCCCTGGTTAGCATTATTTGGAAATACAAGATTATATTCATGAAAAGAAAAGCCATTTATAAAAGCACAGAACATAATCTCAAAGCTAACTGATATTTAGAATGTAAAAGATTTTTCTTATAACTCCCAAGTTCTGCAACAATTTTCTCTTAAATCTTGAGCTTTCAATTAAAAATATATGGAAGTGGATAGGTAAACCAAGATTTGAAATATGTACTTGATTGTATTTTCAGGTGAGCCTTTTCTCCTCAAGAATTTAGCAGGGAGACAAATTTTTTATCAAGTTATGTTACTCAAATTACTTTTGTTTTTTGAACAGACACTAGGTAGCGTGGCACTTCTTTTTCAGAAGATAAAAGATTAATGTAATCAGATATTGCCAATGCTTTTTTGATATGAACATATATGTTATATAATAGGTAATATGTATCATATCATACTACTTAATGGATTTATTTATAATCTTATGGAATGGAAATTTGTGAGCATTAGAAAAAATTAATTGACCAGCCAAACATTAACGGCCAAGTCAAATATTTCAGATATCAAGAGACTTTACCCAATATACAATTGCTTGTTGATTTTTCTGTGTGGTTACTCTTGTCCAGTAGAATTAAAAATTAGATGTAACCACCAAAAACCTGTGTTTGTACTTTAAACAAATTTTAGGTGTTATTTTAGTTGTAGTCCATTATAATTGAAAATAAATTATTTGTGTTTTTCAGCTTCAAGAAAATCAGGATGAAATAGAAAATATGATGAATGCAATATTTAAGGGAGTGTTTGTACATAGATACCGGTAAGTCAGGACAGTTTTTTTCTATATAATTCTTACTCTCCTCATGTTTGTAAGTGATTTAGGCAGTATAAGTTAGTGGGAAGAGCCATAGAGTAAGATCAGTGTTGGAATCGTAAGTTTAAGTCTTCCATAGAATGAGACACTTAAGGCAGGTTACTTAACTGCTCTGAACTTGATGTTGTCTATCTCAAAAATGGGTTAGTGTTGTTCTTGACTTGTAGCTGGCTGCTCAGCACATGGAAGTTACTGCTATTATTAGGAGTCAAGGTATAGAATATTTAATTTCTTTTGAATGTGTTATGTTAGTAGAGCCTGCACATGCTGACTCCTGACTCTACTCTTTTCCATTTGAATATCAGTGGGAAAATTTGGGTAGATGTGATGTGCTTTCTCATTTTGAATGAGTAAAGACATAGGTAATCTTATGTTATTTCTGCTGTGACCTATTCTTTAAATGTTGGTGGCATTCTTATTGAACTTCTTCCTCATTTCCTCAATTTGGAAGTTACTGAACGAGGTTGATACCTCCTTTGTAATATTCCTTTGTCCAGTCTTAGTTTTTATTTCTGTTGTCATTATTACCTTTGTCAATTTTCTTTTTCTTTTTTAAATTTTATTTTATTGTCGTTTTAGTACATTCATCCCCTTTGTCTATTTTCATGCCTAGAGATTTTTGAAGTATTCTAAAAGGTTCTTTTGTTGCCTTATTTTTCTGCTAAAAAGCCTACAATGACTCACCAGCATCTCCAGGATGAATTAAAATAATTTAGTCTGACATTCAAATCCAAATTGAGCTTGGTCTCAGTGTTATGCGTAACTAAATCTCGCCTGGAAAATTGTGTTCTAACCAGATTAGTGTGCCTGCTGTCTTTTGAACACACTATGCCCAGCAGGTGTGAGCAGAGGCTGTGATATGGCATGGTGTAAAAGTTGGGGATCAGATTTTGTTTGTAGTTTTATTTAATTTTAAATATTTATGTGGTGATAATTATGCTTTGCTGACTAAACTGTAAAAGTCTTGGCATTCATAGGCCACACTTTAATTTTGCTTTTAAATCCCAATAATACTTAACATAGTGTGGTATGTTCTTAGTAGATTTGAATTATTTGGCATCTCTTGAATAAACATGCCCTGTGGTACGGTGGCACTAACATGCAAAATTTTTTCCTTCCCTCAGTGATGCAATAGCTGAAATCCGAGCTATTTGTATTGAAGAAATTGGCATTTGGATGAAAATGTATAGTGATGCCTTTCTTAATGACAGTTATTTAAAATATGTTGGTTGGACTATGCATGATAAGGTAAGATACACCGTACAGACCACTTGTGTGTCTACCTATAGGCATAGCTGTCTGCAGCTCTCATTCAGAAAGAATGATCTGAATGTAGGTTAACCTGGGATTGCATTCCTTTATTATTCTGCCTTTTCTATGAAAATGTAATTTCTATCACATAAAGTCCTGTAGATTTCTGAATCTTGACCACTGAGTTAGCTTTGAATCTTGAATTATTTTTTGTACTGAAATATTAGTGTCATGAAAGAGTGGTAAGGCATTTTGTAGAGCAGTTATGAAGAGTTCTTTGTTAGTATGCGAGTGCTATATATTTTTCATTTTTATTATTTTTTAAAGATTTCATTTATTATTTTCAGAGAGAGGGGAAGGGAGAGAGGGAGAGAAACATCCATGTATGGTTGCTTTTCACCTGCCTCCAGCTACAGACCTGGCTGGAGACCTGGCTTGCAACCTAGTTATGTTGCCCTGGCTGGGAATCGAACCAGTGACCTTTGGGTTCCCAGACTGGTGCCTTATCCACTGTGCCACCAGCCAGGGCTGCGAGTGCCACATTTTTTTAAGTTCCTCTTTTGCCCTGGCTGGTGTGGCTCAGTGGATTGAGCACCAGCCTTGTGAACCAAAAGGTCACCAGTTGGATTCCCAGTCAGGGCACATGCTTGGGAACCCAGTTAGGGTTATGCAAGAGGCAACTGAGCAATGACTCTCTCACACATTGATGATTCTCTCCCTCTTTCTCACTCCTTTCCCCTCTCTCTAAAAGTAAATAAATCTTTTAAAAAATGTCCTCTTTTGATAAACATGTGTCTTAGCCAGGTTATAAATTACATATTGGCCTCTGACCTTTTTTATTTTGTATTAATCTGCATTTCTCTGAAGCTGCCTTTTCATTTGGCTTTGAAGGTCCTTATTTCCTTATAAATAACACTTTTTGTAAAGGAAAACTTAGTGTGAAATATACAAATTATCTTTCACAATAGTATTTCTCTGAATAGATTTTCAAAACATTTTTATTGATTTTACAAAAATGGAAACCCCAAAGGTATTTAGTCTTAAATATATATACATATATAGATTCATATTTTTGCATTATTAAAGATGAGTTTCTGAAGAAATTCTGTTGTATAGAACACTTAAAATTTTAAAGTAGAAAATACTGTATATATCTTGAATATTCATGTTGAAAATATGCTAAGTTTTAATGCATTTTTCCCTTCTTGTTTCATTTAGCAAGGTGAAGTAAGACTCAAATGTCTCACTGCTCTACAAGGGCTTTATTATAACAAAGAGCTTAATTCCAAACTGGAACTTTTTACCAGTAGGTTCAAGGTTAGTATTACTTTAAGTATTTTAAAAATTACCTATTATTTGAAAGTATTTTTCCTCATGATTTCCTTTTAAAAATCTTTTATTTTTTTGTCCTTAGGATAGAATTGTGTCTATGACCCTTGACAAAGAATATGATGTTGCAGTGCAAGCAATAAAATTACTCACTCTTGTTTTACAGTAAGTATGTATTTATTGCATATTACTAATGTCCAGATATCTAAATAATATATTAGATCATTGGTTTCAGTGATCTAGATCTAAATTTTAATAACTTAAATCATGGGGTCTTAGTCATGCCGAGAAACTAGGAAAAGGAAATCATTGGATTAGAAAAATTCTAAGGTACGAACTCATGTGTCCTCATCTCTTGGTCAGTTTTCTTTCCATTTTACTGTCTTATATGGTTTTGAAATAAAGTATAATGGTTGAGTGTAATAAACTGCTTATTGTATTTTGTCATACTTTTACAAATTAGTATTTATTGAAACTTCTCTACAAACAACCTGAATTTAAACATATTAATTGTTTAAATGTAATAGGAAATCAAATCATTTTTTCTTTTTAAAAGATAGTGGTTTTATATACATATACGTACATATATATGTATATATCAAATAAAGCTTACCATTTTAAGTACATTTAAGTGTACAGCTCAGTGGCATAATGTTTACATCATTATGCAGCCATCATCATTAACCATCTGCAGAACTCTTTTGTCCTTTCATACTGTAACTCTAACTCATACTGTAACTCAAACACTAACTCTTCGTTCCCCTCTCCTCCCCCTTACCTCAATCCCTAGTGACCACTGTTCTACTTTCTATCTTTATGAATTTGACTATTTTAGGTACCTCATATAAGTGGAATTGTACAATATTAGTCCTTTTGTATCTGGCTCATTTCGCTTTAGTATGTTGTCTTCAGTGTCTGTGTTGTAGCACATATCAGAATATGATACCTTTTGGAGGCTTGAATACTATTCCATTATATGTTTATATCACATTTGATTTATGCATTCATCTGTCAGTGGACATTTAGGTTGTTAACATGATCCAAATAATTGCAAAAATAACCTATTTTTTTTGTTGTTGTAGCATGTTAATTTTGATACTTGTGGAAAATTCATTGTGCTAGAATAGCCAATGAAATTTGATAAAAACTAACAAAAGGTGACTGTCCGATGTAATATTAAATCATATTGTAAAGCCATAGTAATTTTTTAATTTTGATACTGGTGAGTAGGCAGGGATCAGTAACACAAAATAAACAATATAGAGACAGACCCAGTGTATCCAAGAACCTAGTATAGGATGAGGGTAGCATTTCCTGTCAGAAAATAAATGGTTTTGTGACAACTAGGTTCTATTTGGGGGTAAAAATATATTAGATTCCTGTCTAATTTCTCATATAAACATGATTTTCAGATGGATGAAATGTTTAAATATAAATAAGTGAAACCATTAACATACTAGATGGAAACTTGGGAAGGTTAAAAAATTTTCATATAAAATGAGCACAATCTTTCTGAGCATGACATAAAAAACCATTGAATTGACTATATAAAACTAAAACTGTATATTACATAAAATACCATAAATAAGATTATAAAACAAATGGTAAATTGGGTAAAATATTTGTATCGTAGGAGTCAGTTTCAATAAATCAACAAAATAAACAGAAACCAATAGGAAAGTAGGCAAAAATTAGTAACTAGATTATCAACAGAAAAGGAAATTAAAAAAAAAACAAAAAACATTTAGCCTTGGCTAGTGCGGCTCAGTGGCTTGAGCTCCAGCCTGCAAACCAAAGGGTCCCTCATTCTTTTCTCTGTCAGGGCACATGCCTGGGTTGCAGGCCAGGCCTCCAGTTGGGGGCATGTGGAAGGCAACTGATCGATGGATCTCTCACACATTTATGTTTCTCTCTCTCTCCTTCCCTTCCCCTCTCTATAAAAATAAACTAAATCTTAAAAAAAGAAAAGATACTTAGCCACACACCTCAGAGAAATGTATACCAAAATGAAACTATTATTTTACCTGCTTGGCAGAAACAGAAGATTATTTGGTAATATACAATGTTGTTGAGACTGCAGAAACAAACCGCTTATTCATTGTTGGCGGGACTGTAAGTTGGTATAATCTGTTTGGAGAAAAGTTTGGCAATGTCTGAAAATTAAATTAAAAAAAAAAAAACCATTTTGTTTATAATTTTTAGAGAGAGAGGAAGGGAGGGAGGCAGGGAGGGAGAGAAACATCAATGTATGGTTGCCTTTTACCTGCCTCCTGCTACAGACCTGGCTGGAGACCTGGTTATGTGCCCTGACTGGGCATTGGACCAGCATCCTTTGGGTTCACAGGCTGGTGCCTTATCCACTGTGCTACCAGCCAGGGAAATTTTTTAAATAGTCACATTCTTCTAATATATCATTAATTATAACAGAATTTTGGAAACAGTCTAGATGATTATCAGTAGCAGAAGAATTACATTAATATGTAAAAGAATAGCTTATATAAATACCTTTATATGGCTGTTGAAGACTACGGCAGCCCTGTGTGAATGTGGTGGTGATTTACGTTTATATAAAATGGACAACATTGAGGCCATTAACAAGGAGGCAGCCCTAGACGTTCTGACATTTTCTGAAAGTTCACTTAGCTGGAGGCATTTTGATCAGTCTTAACTACTGTAATTTTAAAAATTTTCTAATTAGAATTACAAATTTTTATATATATAATTAGAATATTGAAAAAGTCCTGAAATAAATAAGAAATTAATAGTACTCTAAATATATCTCTGTAGCTTCTCTCTTTCCTCCATAATATCTTATAGATGTTTTTCCCTCATTTCTAATACTGATGATTTTATAAAGGATGATAGTCTTTTATGTTGGTTTAGCCATGTATGTAACTAATAACTGAATCTTACAAGGAACATTCCTTCTCAAATAGTTAAAATGAGGGAACTGATTTGATTCGATGTATTTTAAAATTATAACTAAGTGATTTTTCCTAAAATGATCCAGTATTATTATATTTAGGGTCATTTAAATCAAAGTGCTTTTGAAACTTGAATTTTAACATTTTGATTTTGTTTCTCTCAAAAAGAACTAATATTTCCTTTGACATCAGACTGCTAGAAACCTTGAGCACAACAGAAAACCAAAAGGGATCTGAGGTGCTCAGCTAACCATTTAATGTTCTTAGGCTTTTCTTTCTCAGGTGGTCCTGTGATTCTTAATTTAAATATGATAGTAAAAACCTGGATTGTTTATCTCACAGTAGACTGAAAGCATATAAGGTCTTTGGCACTTAAAAATTTAAAGTATATTTTATTGATTATGCTGTTACAGTTGTCCTAATTTTTTCCCTATGCCAACCTCTGTCCGGTACCCCTATTCCCTCCAGCAGTCCCCTCTTGCATAGTTGATTGTCCATGGGTCATGTGTGTAAGTTCTTTGGCTTTACCCTTTCCTTATACTATTCTTAACATACATACACAGACCTAATCTGTTTTGTTCCTACCAGTTATGTTTCTTGATTACTTAACCATTTTCTTTTTTCTCCCCCACCCCCCTCCCAGCTGATAACCCTCTAAATGATCCCCATACCTAGATTCTTTTTGCTTAGTTTTTGTTTTCATGTTTTAGATTCAGTTGTTGGTAGTTGTGAGTTTATTGTCATTTTATTTTCATAGTTTTGGTTTTTTTTCTAAATAAGTCCTTTTAACATTTCATATAATAATGGCTTGGTGATGATGAACTCCTTTAGCTTTACCTTGTCTGGGAAGCACTTGATCTGCCCTTCCATTCTAAATGATAGCTTTACTGGATAGAGTAATATGGGTGGTAGGTCCTTGCTTTTCATCACTTTGAATACTTCTTGCCAGCCCCTTCTAGCCTGCAAAGTTTGTTTTGAGAAATCAGCTGAGAGTCTTATAGGAGCCCCTTGGTAGGTAACTTTTCTTGCTGCTTTTAAGGTTCTTTAGCTTTAACATTTGATGTGTTACTTATGATGTGTCTTGATCTGATCCTCTTGCATCCATCTTGTTTGGGACTCTCTGCTTCCTGGATATGTGTCTACTTCTTCACCTTATTAGGGAACTTTTCTTTCATGGTTTTTTCAAGTTAGTATCCAATTTCTTTCTCTTCTTCTTTTAGTACCTCTGTGATTCAGATATTGGCATGTTTAAAGTGGTTGAAGAGGTTACTAATGCTGTTCTTGTTTTTTTCCATTCTTGTTTCTTCTTTCTGTTCTGGGTGAATGTTTATTTTCTTCCTTTTGCTTCAAATCGTTGACTTCAATCCTGGCTTTCTTCCCGTGACTGCTGGTTCCTTGTGTATTTTTCTTGATTTCACTGTATAACTTTCACTGCTTTTTTTGGAACCATACTTTTTTTTGTAGCCATACTCAATCATTTCTCTGAGCATCCTGATCACCAGCGTTTTGAACTCTGCATCTGATAGGTTGGCTGTTCTCTGTTCTGTTTAGTTCTTTCTCTGGGATTTTTTGTTCAGTTCTTTCATTTGGGAAATGGTTCTTTGCCTCCTCAGTTTGTCTGCCTCCCTGTGTTTGTGTCTATGTCTTAGGTAGAGCAACTTTGACTTCATGTCTTGGTAATATGGGCTAATTCTATTAGGTGTCCTGTAGGGTCCAGTGGCAGCCTCCTCTATCACCCAAGGTGGGTACTTGAGGTCCGCCCTCTGTGTGGGCTGAGTACACCCTCCTCTTGTAGCTGAACCTTGATTGCTGTTGACAGATCAGTGGGACAGATTTACGCAGGCCAGCCAGCTACAAGGATTGGCTGTGACCACTGACCGCTACCCTCCACTGTCCATGGAGGATCAGATGTGCAGGGCAGGGCAGTGGTGCTCTTATGTGGTCTGTAGCTGTGCACTGGGTGCGCTGGCTCTGGTTTTCCCAGGTGCAGCAGGCTGAGGTCTGCCCCCGCCTTTGTTTTGCCTGGGGCCACCCTGCCTGAGCTACAGAGCAATCTCAGCAATCTTGAGCAATCTGAGCACTTGTGCTGGGCCTGGTGGCCCCCAGGCTAGGCTTAATGGAATTAAAGGTGTCTGCTGATAGTGATGGCCTAGAGGTCATTGAGGCCAGTTATCGCTTGTTTGATAAGATTAAAGAAGTTGTGAAACATGAGTCAAGACCAGCCTGTCTCGTGGAAAAGCCAGTATATTGGATAGGGTGGAGTCTCTGGGAATCTCCAAGGAGAGTCAGTGTTAAGACAAGTTGATGGAATCTCAGATAGAGCAGCAGCCTGCGGCCTCTGCCTGGATCTGTCCAAATGAAATTCCGTAGTTGTCCAACTCTCTTTCAGCTCATTTTCTGACAGTTTTGGCTGATGATTATTCTGTACGTTAGTTGTAATTTTGATGTGGTTGTAGAAAGAGGCAAGCCATCTCTGCCTACACCGCCATGTTTACCGGATCTCTCAGCACTTAAATTTTACTTAGTAACTCCATTTCCATTCCTCTATATAATGTTAAGTACATGATGGATGAAGTATTCATCAGTGTGTGGTAACTGGGGTGTTAGTATATTTTAATGTTATGATATTGTCTCTTTTCTTAATATTACTTATACTGTAAAATATATGCAGTGTTCTCTGTGATTATTAACTGATCTGTTAGCATGTCACTGCTTTACTTTTACATTAGTGTGTTGGTTTGTTTTTCAATTTCCTGTAGCGTCCTTGTCAGCATTATTAATTTCTCTTCACCGTGTATGTCTTTACTTTCATTAATGACTAATTTTACCTCCCATTGATTTTAGATGTTAACAAATATTCAGCTATTTTGTCAAGGCAAGCTTTTACTGATAGATGATAATCAGATAAAGTTGATGTCTTTCAAATTTTTTAAGTATATTTTATTGATTATGCTGCTATATATTTGTCTCCATTCCCCCCCTCCACCTAGTACCCCTGTTTCCTACAGCATTGCCCACCTTAGTTCCTGTCCATGGGTTCTGCATTTAAGTTCATTGGGTCCTCCATTCCTTATACTATTCTTAACACCCCCTCTCTGTTTTGTACCTACTGATTATGCTTTTCATTCCTGTACCATTTTCCCATTTTCTCCCTTCCTCCTCCCAGCTGATTGCCCTCCAGATGATCTCCATATTTATGATTACTATCCTGTTTTGGTTGTTTACTTAATATAAGTTAGTGAAAGTCTGTGCATGAATTTCTATACTCAATATGCTTTAAATTATGACATTATGAAAAAGACTGCTACTGCTTATTTCGTTTTAGGAGTAGTGAAGAAGTCCTTACTGCAGAAGATTGTGAAAATGTCTATCATCTGGTATATTCAGCTCATCGGCCAGTAGCAGTAGCAGCTGGAGAATTTCTTTACAAAAAGTAAATCTACATTTCTATTATTCATTTTCAGAGTACACATTTATGACAGTAACTTATTGTGTTATAATTTATATTAAATGTATATAACTTATGTGTCAAAAATTATTCCTTACATCCCTGTCTGATGTGGCTCAGTTAGTTGGAACACCATCCTGCAGGTTCAATTCCTTCTCTCTTGAGAAGAGGCAACCAAACAGTGTTCTCTCTTACACAGTGTTTTTCTTCCTTTCTCTCTCTAAAAGCAATGGCAAATGCCCTCAAGTGAGAATTCAGTTTTTTTCAGTACAGGGCAAATGAAAAATTTTCATTTTAGTTTTCCCAGCCGGGGCACACATTAACCAGGTTGCAAGCCAGGTCTCCAGCCAGGTCTGTAGCTGGAGGCAGGTGAAAGGCAACCACACACTGATGTTTTTCTCCCTCTCTGCCTCTCTCCCTTCCCCTCTCTCTAAAAAATAATAAAATAAAAATTTAAAAAATAAATAAAAATTTTCATTTTAGTATTTTAAAAGGGAATGTATCCATATCTTTTACCTTCTTTATTTAATCATTTTTAAAAAGATTTTATTTATTATTTTCAGAGATAGGGGAAGGGGGGAGGGAGGCAGAGAGGGAGACAAACATCAGTGTATAAGTTGCCTTTCACCTGCCTCCAGCTACAGACCTGGCTAGAGACCTGGCTTGCAACCTGGTTATGTCCCCTGGCTGGGAATTGAACCAGCGATCTTTGGGTTCGTGGGCCAGCACCCATCCATCCCCTGAGCCACCAGCCAGGGCTTTAAATCATTTTTATTGTTATTTTATTATAGTTATGCCAAATTCCCCCCTTTGTCTTTCTCTGCCCATCCCATCCCCCTTTCCCCCACTCCCACAGTTCCCACAGTGTTGTCCATTTAATGGATATGCTTAGAAATGTACCTAACTATATCATGGTGTTCTTTTCATGTCAACTTCCTTAAAAATGTGCATTTGGGATGAAGCATTCATTTTAAAAAAGTATATGGTGCAAAATCCACACTACAGTTTTCTATGTATTGATACCCAGTGTTATTTTCTATTGATAAGGAAAAACAATCATGATATCCATAGAAAGAGACCACTAATCTAGACTTTGGGATAATTGTACAAGGATAGAAGTAAAACATGTTCCGTTTAAAGATAAGAATGCATATCTTAGATTTATATGCATAAATGGTATAGGTCAGTCAGTCATTGTCACAACCTTTATGATAGGAAATTGTCACATAGAATGCAGCAAGGTTTATCATAAATAATTCACAACTCATTTATAGGATGGGGCAAAACTAGGAGTACAATTGTTAGTACATGAAATAGGTTATTTTGTATTACTATTTATCAATTCTCCTCTTTATTTTCCATGCAAACAACTGTAAACCTACTTTAGCCCCACCCTGTACAATGAACTTGAGAAGTAGAGAGGGCTTGGAAGTACATCAAGGTGAAAGGAAAAAGGTTTATGGCAGTTACTCAACTTGGGTATAATGTAGGGCACTATAATACATAACATGACTACCATTTACTTCTTTGTTAGGTGCTAAAATATGGAATCCGGACAGCTTCTTTTTAAAATTAGGAAAATAGTTTTTTGTTGTTGCTGTTTTATAAGCAAATATTTTGCCTTGATTGTTTGCAGGCTCTTCAGTCGTAGAGACCCAGAGGAGGATGGAGTGATGAAAAGAAGAGGACGACAAGGTCCGAATGCCAACCTTGTTAAGACATTGGTTTTCTTCTTCCTGGAAAGTGAGGTTAGTTGATCTTTATTTTCTACTTATGCCCATTTTTTTTTTGAGGATATTCTATCTGTTCTCATGCAGAACATTGGTCCATGTGTTCTTTTTTTTTTTTAAAGATTTTATTTATTATTTTTAGAGAGAGGGGAAGGGAGAGAGGCAGAGAGGGAGAGAGACATCAATGTATGGTTGCCTTTCACCTGCCTCCAGCTATGGACCTGGCTGGAGACCTGGCTTTTAGCCTGATTATGTGCCCTGGCTGGGGACTCGAACCAGCAACCTTTGGGTTTACAGGCCAGTGCCTTATCCACTGTGCCACCAGCCAGGGTCATGTGTTCTTTATTTGTAATGTTTTTGACAGGTTTTGGTATTATATGAATTTTGGCCCCTTAAAATGACTTGGGAAGCTCTAGGGCTATATATTTAAATGTTACAGAATGAAGAGAAATAATTTGCTATTAAATTGACTTGATAAATAAGTATGTGTTTTGTTTTATGTAACCATAATCATTCCCATTCAGTTAAAACACATTTTAGTATATTTCATAATTGAGAGCAGTTAACTCATGTAATATTTATTCCAAGTAAGTTCTTTAAACATGCATGGATTATAGTTTTTCAAAAATAATTTTCATGTTAATGATTATTTTGAGAAATGTTTAATGGTACCACCTCTCAAGGTTTACTTAATACACACAGCAAGCTATAGCAGTTTCTTCTCTGGCCTTTCTTTCATCTGACCTCAAAAACTAGATTGCTGTTTGAGTTTGTACATGGTGTACACAAAGCTTCCATTCTTTTGAGTTATGGCTAGTGTGCTATTTGTTTAAGAGTACATTGTTCTTTTTTTTTTTTTTAAGATTTTATTTATTATTTTTAGAGAGAGGGGAAGGGAGAGAGGGAGAAAGACATCAATGTATGGTTCCTTTTCACCTGCCTCCAGCCACGGACCTGGCTGGAGACCTGGTTTGCAACCTGGTTACGTGCCCTGACTGGGAAACCAGCAACCTTTGGGTCCGCAGGTTGGCACCTTATCCTCTGTGCCACCAGCCAGGGCTACATTGTTCTTTGTACATTTTAGTTACATGAACATGCAGCATACCTGGTGGACAGCATGTGGGACTGTGCTACTGAGCTGCTGAAAGACTGGGAATGTATGAATAGCTTGTTGCTGGAAGAGCCACTTAGTGGAGAAGAAGGTAAGACTGTTGAATTACAGTATTTTTGTTGTCTAGATAATTTAAAAAATACATGTATTTTAAAAGATTTTATCTATTTGTTTTTAGAGAGAGGAGAAAGAAAGGTGGAAGAGAGGGGAAGAAACATCAGTGTGTGGTTGTGTTTTGCACGCCCCCAACTGGGGACCCAGCCCACAACCCAGTCAGGTGCCCTGGCTGGGAGTTAAACCAGCAATACTTAGTTCGTAGGCCAGTGTTCAATCCACTGAGCCACACCTGTCAGGGCGATTGTCTAGACAGTTTTGAAAATCAATTTTACTTCATTTGTTATTTTTTTTAGTGTTAAAATAATTAAGTGAAAACCTTAATTTGTGAAGAATTTTGTTTTCATATGCATGAATTAATATATAGACAAATTAATTGCTGTCAACATTTTTGAATTTTTTTTTGTATCTTCGTTCATTTTTCTTTGCTAAAATTGTGGATCAGTGGTAATAGATTTGTAATGTTTAGCAAGATTTACCTTGCTTTGTTCCTTTCTGTGATACAGTAACGAATGGAATTTTGTTTAGTGTGTCAGGTCCGATTTTATCACAGGGAGAAGGAACTGCTATGTAATAATTATAAATTAGGGAAAAGAAATAGAGTAACTTTCTGATTTTTGTTTCAGCACTAACAGACCGACAAGAGAGTGCTTTGATTGAAATAATGCTTTGTACCATTAGACAAGCAGCTGAATGTCATCCTCCTGTGGGAAGAGGAACAGGAAAAAGGGTATGCCAGTATATTTTCATCATTCTAAAACATGTTTCTCTCTCTCTCTCTCTCTCTCTTTTTTTTTTTTTTTAAAGATTTTATTTATTATTTCCAGAAAGAGAGGAAAGGAGAGAGGCAGAGAGGGAGAGAAACAGAGAAACATCAGTGTATGGTTGCCTTTCACCTGCCTCCAGCCACAGATCTGGCTGGAAACCTGGCTGGAAACCTGGTGATGTGCCCTGGCTGGGGAATCGAACCAGCGACCTTTGTGTTCGCAGGCTGGTGCCTATCCACTGTGCTACCAGCCAGGGCCTGTTTTTCTCTTTTTCAGTATCTTTTATAAAATTATTTGTAATCATAGAACCAAACATTTGAATCTTACATTTTGTTTCAGATTATCTTTGCTTGTAAATATGTGTCAGAGGTAAAATTTTAAAGCCTTAGCAATTTAGGAAATTTCTTCCATAAGGTTACTTGGTTTGGTTAGTTACTACAGAGATAGAATGATTGACAGTTCTTGCCTTCAAGACTGGATGTAATGCACCATTTTAGAATTGTGCACTTGTTTGTTCAGGTTTATTTTTATAAAACATAATTATTCATTGAAATGGAAAAATTCCAGTTTCCTGGGATTAGATGTTAATGCATTATTTCAAAGTTCATATATATTCGTATTGTAGACCAACAAACAATTCAATACGCTTTTAAATTTTTTGATTGTGAAGCAGAAAAAAGCCATTTAGTACACACCTATATGTTTTTATGTGTAACCAAAATAAAATAATATTGAAATTTATAGTATGCAGTGCTTTCTATCTTCTTTTGTTTCCTTTCTGTTGCTTTCATTATTTTTAAATTGCTGGTAGTAACTTGCTATGTTGAATTCATAACCCATGGGTCATGGCCTACAGCTTAGAATAGGCTGAAATGCTTCGCAAGCCCATTATTGTATAAGTTGAAAATTATATTTCCTGTTCTTAACTGCTGCTTCTTGGTTAGCCTAATTGGGTATTGGTTTTTACTATAGTACGATTCAAAGGGCTTTTTGGTTTGGTTTTAGGTGGGGTTTTTCCCCCCTTAACAATGTTTAAATAAGTCTCATTGTCACTTTTGAGTTTCAAGTTTCATAGTAGAAATTTTTGTATTCATCATCTAAAACGTAGTTTTATTAGTTATTCTGTATATCTTAAACTTGAACACCTAACGTGTTGATGGCTTAATTAGCACTTCCAAATGCTGTGTTGCTTCAGGTGCTGACAGCGAAGGAGAAGAAGACCCAGTTGGATGACAGGACAAAAATCACTGAACTTTTTGCTGTGGCCCTTCCTCAGCTATTAGCTAAAGTAAGTTTCTGTCACTATCAAAATGTTACAAAGAAATGATACATTTTGTTAGGAAATGTCACACAAGATTTTTATCATATTTACTTACCATTATTGCAATGTTTTGACTTTTTTTTTTTTTTTTAATTTCAAAGTACTCTGTAGATGCAGAAAAGGTGACTAACCTGTTGCAGTTGCCTCAGTACTTTGATTTGGAAATATATACCACTGGACGATTAGAAAAGGTATGCTCTTTTCTTTGTTTTAAAAATATGAAAATTATTACTTCAGTTCATCCCATCATACTGTTTTTCATGTTAAAAATATTCTTGTAACTTCTAGTGTGAAAGGATGTATCTTACATGTTTTCTGTACTTTAAAAAATTTTTTAAATTTGTTTTTTTTAATTGCCGTTCTGTTACAGTTATTCCCAATCTCCACCACTCCATTGCTTGTCTTCTGTATTTTAGATAAATTAGTTGGATTTAGAGAATGGCAGTAATAAGGCTTCCCTTTGATTCATATTCATGGGCGTAATTTGATTCCTAGCCATTATGTGACTTATCTCTGATCATTTATGGAGATTGGGGTTGGGTAACTGGAGGACAACCACAAAACAAAAGCAGCTAATATGCATTGAAAACTTTCACTGTGTTTCAGGAACTGTTTTATGTTCTTCATATGTATTACAATTCTCATCAAAAGCCCTATGAAATAGGTGATATTATTCCTGTTAATGTTAAGGAAATAAGTATGGGTGTTCCAGTGACTAGAAAAACACCTTAAAATGCATGTCCTGCTAATGATTGTAGTGTTACTTTAAGCTTTTCACCATGGAGGTGTAATTGCTTTAGGCCCTTCCTATGCATTAATTTTAATGAAAAAAAAAACAACTTTGATTTTGCAGCATTTGGATGCCTTATTACGACAGATCCGGAACATTGTAGAGAAGCACACAGATACAGATGTTTTGGAAGCATGTTCTAAAACTTACCATGCACTCTGTAATGAGGAGTTTACAATCTTCAACAGAGTAGATATTTCAAGGAGTCAACTGATAGACGAGTTGGCGGATAAATTTAACCGGCTTCTTGAAGATTTTCTGCAAGAGGTAAAAATTACAAGTTATTTTGTAGTTGGGCCCCCTCCCCTTCAGTAACTGAATTAGTCACCAGTCCTGGTGATAGTCCCTAGCAGTATGTTGAAAAGATGTTCAGGCTTTTTGTTCTGTGATTCACCATGCTGCTATTACTTACTCCTCCACGAACATAGGAAGGTGGTAAAAATCTGTGACTTGGAGAAGGCAAACACAAAACTAACATTTTTTTTTTTTAATAGAAATGATCTGAGAGGTTAGCAGGGTTTAGTTAAATAAGAAGCAGTTTGGGAAACGGTATTTAATGGAACATAGAAGTAGAGCTAGCCTCTGACCATGTAGTCTCAAAAAGTAGGGTATTTCTTCTTATATGGGTTTGCTATTCTAAAGTCTTAAGAAATTGCTGTTATAGCCACTTGATTTTTGGGGTATTGGATGTTGTTCTGTTGCATTTTGAAAAAGAGGCTTAAAGCATGGCATTCAAATAACGCTTGTATTTTTACTGCGATTTTTTATCATTTCTGGAAATATATTCAACAGTCTGATTTACATAAAATAAGAACTCTTCTCAAATGAATGTATTTAGCCTTTCCACAGTACTTTTACCATTAATGCTGCAAAAATCATATGGGCTTTGTAATTTTCAGGTTTCCTGTTTTAAGAATTACTTATTTAACTGTGTGTATGTGTGTGTGAGAGAAAGACACACACACACATTCCATACTTACTAATTTTTGCTTAATTGGCAGTTTGTACAAACATGTTGATGTACAACGATCACATTCTTAGTTAAAAATTTTAATTACTCTTGGCTGGATATGATTGTGAGTAGAACAAGTAATGTTTTGTTAATTAAGTTCAGTTGTTAGAAAAATTAAAGTTTAAAAACAAGGTTTATTTGGAGAGATCCAAGGCTTGATATATGTATATAGTAAGTTGGATAGCATTTAACAAGCTTTATAAGTTTCATGTAATAAGACTCAAAAGTTTCAAAAAATTAAGTTCCTCAAATGTAAAGTTGATATCTAGAAAGGACTAGCATGGCCAGGCCTTGCTTAGAGGTCTTTTTCCAAATTAATTGCAATTGGTATCAGCATCTTCTTGAGCACTGTATTGCTGTTTTGTAGGTTTTGTCCTTTAGGTGTTATCTTTATAATTTCTTGCCTGTCTTTTTGTTCTCTAATGTATTTTTCTTTATTGTCCTAATATATTTATTACTGTGAAAGAGCAGATGTCTTACTAGTTTTGTGTCCAGGTTACTCAAAGGAGAAAGGGAGAATGTCATTCATTTTTTTCTTTCTTGGGTATAATGTACCTGTGATAACAACTTTCAACTCATTACTCCAGCTATTTTGCTTTAAATTTGGCTGGATTTAGGTATTAAATGAGATTGTAAATATGGGGTTCTTATTATATCATTCTTTCTTCTCAAGTTGGCATCACCTTTTGGGTTACTAATGTTTAATACCATATAATTAATATTCGTAGGGTGAAGAACCTGATGAAGATGATGCATACCAGGTATTGTCAACATTGAAGAGAATCACTGCTTTTCACAAGTAAGTTAAATCTTGAAGTTTCTGATTTTTTAAAACTATAGCAAAATCAACTTACATGTTTTGGAGTTTTAATATTATCAGATTCTTTGCCTGATTTCTTGTACTTTTGTTGGGGGGTGAATACTGGGTAGAGCCATGTTTCAAATTAGATCATCACTGGAAAATTATCAACTAACATACTTTTTAAAAAAAATACACAATTTTTTGTTGGGATGCATGTTAAAGTTTACTGTATTTTAACAGCACTCCGTCAACATTGAAGTCCAAAACAAATGTGATTAAGCTTAATGTTTTAATGGAACTTAATTCTTTTTTACAGTGCCCATGACCTTTCAAAGTGGGATTTGTTTGCTTGTAATTACAAACTATTGAAAACCGGAATTGAAAATGGAGACATGCCTGAGCAGGTTTTTATTATTATTTACAAGTTCCATACTTCACTTTGAGAATGAAGACTTGTGACTTTTTAGTTTTAACTGCATTTTCTGGGTTCTTTTTACAGATCGTTATTCATGCACTGCAATGTACTCACTATGTCATCCTTTGGCAGCTGGCGAAGATAACTGAAAGCAGCTCTACGAAGGTTTGTGGCAGTTCAGTGGAGTTGTTATTAGATTAATACCATTAACTGTTCTCAGCAAACTTACACATTTAATAGGACCAATTTATTTCAGTACTTATGATCTACTGTTTAAGGATGTGTGTTTTTAAAAATAGTCATGTTTGTAGTTTGATGTGTATTGATTGAAAACATTTTTCTTCGATGTGTAATTTAAAATGAAAAATTGTTGCCATTTGAAGGCGATACAGTTTACGGATTTCTATATAATTCTCAAAAGTGATGAGCAGATAACAGAAATACAGATTTTGTAAATGATGCCCCAGAACCTTTGAAACAAGCAGGTGCAGCTGTTGAATTACATGAACGGATGCTACCAAGCTGGTTGCCTTTGTATTGTTTTAGGATCACCTTGTTCATACTCAATATCTCTCTACTGATGTTCCAAATGGATAAATCACTTTTATGGTTGACTGTTATGTTCCAGTTACCATGTCTTAGGATTTTAAAAATTTTATCCATAATGATAATCCTCGATGTGTTGTTTAATAACTGAACTGAGCAGTACGTCTTTTCCCATTTGCAAATTGGAAGCTTGAAACATTGTATTTTAGTAGTAGATGTTACCTTAAGTATTCTTTGGTCACAGTTTTATGAGTATTACTCATTATCTGGAATTTAAAGAATTAGTTGTTTATAGGTATTTTCCTCATAAAGGAACTCTATTCAACAATTTATGAATTGGGCAGCATCCCATCTAGTAAATAAAAAGGTGTTCTTAGGAATTTGACTTCTCTTGATGATAAGTTTGTTTTGTCTAAAACCATGGAAAATTTTAAATGCTTAGAATTTCTCTGAGCTTTTATAAGCACAATGCTGTTTTATCTGCAAATAGATATTTTATCCCCCTTGAAAAAGTAATACTGTTTTGTTGCTAAAATAGAGTACTTTTTGTCAAGTACCCAAGAAAGTAACCATTCTAGTAAACATGATTATTCATCTAAGTTGAAAATACTGAATTAAAAATTAAAATTGAACAAACGATAATACTTAGAAGAGGAAAGATGTAAAATGAATGCTATTGAATACAAAATTATTTATGGTGAAGGTTGGTTGCATTTCCCTTACCAAGTTAACATTGAAGTTAAACCAGTTTTTATTTAACATGATTACGTATACGAAATATGTACTGATATTTTATCATTTGGCATTCAATATCAGAAGATAAGTCAAAGGTTATGCCTTAAGGTGATCTTCATAGAATTTTTCTATTTAAATGAATTAGTGAATATTTAGAAATAGAGAAAATATAATAATAAAAAGTTGAATCTTTTTAAACGCAAGTTTATGAGACATTTAAATAAGAGCACAAAGCTGATTTTTATCTCCCTGCTTTTAAAAGTACAATCAGTGCCTTCAAATAAGAAATGAAAGATGTACCCTGGCTGGTGCAGCACAGTGAATTGAACGCTGGCCTACCAACTGCAGGGTTCAATTCCCACTTAGAACACATGCCTGGATTGTGGGCCAGGTCATTGGTTGGGAGCATGTGAGAGGCAACCAATTGATGTTTTTTTTTTTTCTCTTGTTCCCTCCCTTCCCCCTCTCTAAAAATAAAGAAATGCGTACATAAATAAACAAATACACATTTTTAAAAATGAAAGATGAAGTTCCTTTAAAAAAAAAAATCAATTTCTCTTTCATAAGTTGGCTACCCTTCTAATTACAAAGTGACGATTTTAGCATTCTGTGGTAATGGATGTATTAAAGATAGCCATATATAGTTTGGTAAGTTTTCTCATCCTAAAGGACCCAGACCACTTAGGATATTATTATCCATTAAGATACCTGACTTCTTTTTTATTTCTTTAATCCTTACCCAAGGATATCTTTATTTATTTTTAGAGAGGGAGAAAGGGAGAGAAAGAAACATCAATGAGAGAGAGAAACATTGATCAGTTGCCTTCTGTACATGCTCTGACCAGGGATCAAACCTGCAGCCTAGGTATTGAACTGATGAACTTTCAGTTTACAAGGTGATGTTCCAACCAACTGAGCCACCCAGCCAGGGCAATATACCTAATATTTTTAAGGCTGCAGTTTATTGAAGTTTTCCAGAAAAATGGTCTCATATTTGTTTTTATTTTCCTTTCTGATAAACAATGGAGAATTTAAATCTAATGTACAAGCAGCATTAACCTAGTTAACTGTATGATAGTGTGTATGTCATTTAATTTGTCTTAAATACTGAGTTTTTCAATACATGATTTTTTAAATGTAAAATTTTTTTCAAGGAGGACTTGCTACGTTTAAAGAAACAAATGAGGGTGTTCTGTCAGATATGTCAGCACTACCTGACCAACGTGAATACTACTGTTAAGGAACAGGTTAGTAAGTGCTATAAATAGCACTATTTTAAAGGAATATTGATACATACTTGAACTAATATAAAACATGTAATACAGTAGAAATAACTTCTACTCATACATGTATACAGTGTTCAAAAAATGGATTATTATTATGGAGTTTACAATTACATTATTGGGTACCTTACTTGTAGTTATTTTTTGTTATTTCTTTATGATATTCTTGGTAAACAGACACTTGCATACAAATTAAGTATGTGTGAACGTTCTTCCTGAAAGCAACAAGTATAACAAGTATGCCTCAGGGAGGAAAGGTCTGTACGGTTTTCTTATCTCTGAGACTGTTATCAGATATTGACATTCCTGCTTGGTCCTGATTGTGCAAGTTATTCTTTCTTATGTGGACTTTGTCAGACAGTCACTTCCCTGCCTTCAAAGTATTACCTTCTCATCCCCTTTTCCCTGGTGATTCCAATACTGCTAACTTTCTTATTCTGGAAATACATTGCTACCTGGTGCCATAGATAGTATTTCCATCTGTTAAGTAAATGTGATCCTGGAAATAAGAGCTATTTAGCTCTTAATTCCCTAAAAGAGGATTAATCTTTTTTGGACACATGATTTTTAAAAGCTTTTATGGGATAGCTGTTTTTATAATCATTTAATAAGATGTTAATAATGATACAGTCAAAATGCTTATGGTGACTTCAAGATTTTATGACCATTTCATCTGGCTTTGGCCTTTGTATATTGGGGTGGAGCCCCATTAGTCATTGCAGGTGCTGTTTTCAGTAGCCTGTGTTATGTGGGACCTTGTTTGTTTTAGTTTTGGGGGGCAGTAACTTATTAAAGCTACCATGGAAGTTTTTCACATATAATTGTCCAACTGCGAAGCTACTGCATTGATCAACTCTTTTTGTTTGTCACTTGTCTTTATTTCATTTTTAAAAATTAATATTCAAGAAACACATTTGGATTGTTGTATCTAAAAATTTACATTTAATACCTAACATTTGATCACATTTTTATTTCCATCCCTTTGTCTCTCCCGTTCATACATGCTTGGACATAAATAAATTAAAATACACTAAATGGCCAACATTCAGTCACTAGATTTTGTGTTTTCTCGTAAAAGTATGAAGTATATTGCCACAATTATTGCATTGTTGTATTCTTGCCAGTTTTAAGTATATAGTTTTGTGCTGTAGCAATAGAGGATCTGGAAATTTAATTTTTATCTGTATAATTCAAATGAAAGAACAAAATTTCCGACATTAGTAAATCGAGTTTAGAGTTAAACTCTTAGAATAGGATTTTAATGACATATGCACAATCCAGACTTAACACACAAAATAATTGCTTAATGTATTTTCATATGGCACCAAGATATTTGGCTTCATATTCTCGATTTTTTACAGTGCTAACACATAATTCACATAATTTGTTGTTCAGATCTTGGAGGTGATATGGTTATTAAATAGCTTGTGTGCAGACTTCCTAACAAGCTTCTTAGGACTATGTCCTGGTTAGCTAACTTGACCTGCCAGCTCACCTAAATAATAAATAGCACCATACTTATCACTTTGTATGTTGTAAAAGTTTCTGTAAACTTATATCCAGCTAGGTAGTAGTAAAACAAGGAAAAGAGACTGAAAGAAGAGGTAAAAATCATAAAGATAAAAGAGTAAATGTGGTTAATTCCAAAAAAGGTAAAACTAGTATTAAGATCTGTATTATAATCCATGTTTCTAGCAGTAGTCTTCCTTTAAATGGAGTTTCCAGTTGACTTTGTGACCCTGAAGTCCTGTTTTCATTACCCCTTCCCAACAGATAACTTTTTTCAGTTACCATCTGACTAATTTAAACAGTATTTGACTCTGTTTAAAACTCCTGGTAGAATATTGTTAAACTCTTTGAGGTGTAACTTCAGCCCTAAGTTTATTAGGTTTGCCTGATGAGTAGTAATCAGCCCCATGTTTGGTTATGCCTTTCTACTTAAGCACCACATATATTAACTATAAGAGTGCCTAAAATGTACCATAGACTTTGTGATCTCTCTTTTCAGAGATCTAGGAGATACTCTTCTCCTTGGTATCAAGTTTTTCTTTCATAATAGAAAAAATGGTACCAAGTTTATGTGTCATTTTGTATTTGAGAATGTATACTGTATGGTATTGTGGTATAGTATAGAGTATATAGGGTTTGGAGTCAGAAAACCTGAGGCTGAGTCCTGACTTCATGTTTTGGTAATGTAAGCATGTACACAAGTCATTTACAGTTGCTAAGAGTAAAAAAAAAAAAAATTGTGAAATTACCTTGCACATAGTAAAACATAATGTAAATATTAGTAGTCATTGTTACAGAAATGAACACTCCTCAGGTTTAAAATCTTCGGAAATTACTGTACGTTGACTTTTCTTAAAAGTTCCAAGTAGTTGGATTCTAGTATATCTGTGTTAAATGTGTAAGTTACTTGTAACAGTCGGTGATAAACCTTAACATGTTGTGTCCCCCCTCTTTTTTTTTAAATAGGCCTTCACTATCCTATGTGATATTTTGATGATCTTCAGCCATCAGATTATGTCAGGAGGGCGTGACATGTTAGAGCCATTAGTTTACACCCCTGATTCTTCATTGCAGTCTGAGTTGCTCAGCTTTATTTTGGATCATGTCTTCATTGAACAGGATGATGATAATAACAGTGCAGGTAATTTTATTGCCAGCTTTTTGTTAAACCTATTCTCTCTCTCTCTCTCTCTCTCTCAATCAAATTTATATAACAGTGATGTAAAGTATCCTACTGTTATTTGATATTTTATTCTTAAAACATGATACAATTACTAAGGAGAGACAAGGTGAAATAAATACTTGTTTAAAAGAGCATTCTTATTTTACATTTTTTATATTGGGAATCTTACACTGAACACCCGATAGGAAGTGTATCTATTGTTCACAAAAGGGGAACCATAACTGGCTAAATAAACACCAAACACCCCCCTCCCCCCCAACAAACAAAAATCTTCACTGACAATGAGATAAAGATAAATCAATATAAGGTGATAATTTTTTGTAAGTAATTCCATTTGTAAAATTTGTCCAGAGAAAGCCTTTTTACATATAAAGGCTTCATCACAATTTTATTTTCAGTATCAAATAATTAGAACCAATCCTTTGGCAATACGTGGAAACTTAAGGCTGTCCCCTTGATAACTGGATGTCCAGATCTCACATACTGGATCAGAACAGAAGTATGTGAAGTCATCGGAAGACAGAATGGTTCCTGGGCCAGCCTAACTGAATATATGTAATATGGATAAAGGAGATAGTGTTGATAAGAGATGGGATATGGGATAAGATCATTCTTAGAAAGGACTGGGGAATTTCTGAAGTTGGCTGCCCCCAGGAAACAAAGGGCCTTAAGCAGTAGACATTGAATATGTAGATCTCATTAACAAACTACCCTAGTAGGGAAGTTGATGAATGAGTTAGGCAAGCCTAACCAGCCTTAGCTTCACTAGACATTAATTCCTCTGACTCATTCCACTTGTTCCTGTTCCATGTTCACCTCGTAGCCTTTTGACGATTTATTTGACTTCACAAAAATTTTGTTCCTTGGAACGAATGGACCTAAGATATTGAGAGTGATTATAATTTGCATTTCATTAAAATTTGTATTTCATTAAAATTTGTTTTTCTTGCATTCTGAGTTATCTAAAATTAAAGATATTTGTACAGTGAGGAAATACAAATGGTTTAATGCTTGGAACTTTTCCCCCCCAGATGGTCAGCAGGAAGACGAAGCCAGTAAAATTGAAGCTCTGCACAAGAGGAGAAATTTACTTGCAGCGTTTTGTAAGCTGATTGTATATACTGTTGTGGAGATGAATACAGCTGCAGATATCTTCAAGCAGTATATGAAGGTAAAGTTTGAAAAATGGATAGCATTTTTCCACTGTGCTACCAGCCAGGGCTCTGAAAATTTTACATATTTTAAAAGAAATTTCTTTAAACAAGAAAAGTAATTCACTGTTAAAAAAATTCAATCACAACCAAGCATAAAAGCCAATGCTACTTTATCTTTCAAACATTCTAAAAGTATCTTGTGGCCCTGGCTGATATGGCTCAGTGGATTGGCGCCAACCTGTGAACCAAAGGTGGCTGATGCGATTCCCAGCCAGGGCGTATAACCAGGTTGCAAGGCAGGTCTCCAGCCAGGTCCATAGCTGGAGGCAGGTGAAAGGCAATCATACATTGATCTCTCTCTCTCTCTCTCTCAATCTCTCTCTCTCTCTCCCCCCTCTCCCCTCTCTCTCCCCCTTACCTCCTCTCTAAACATAATAAATAAAATCTTTTAAAAATATGTGGAATTTTCAGTAGCATTTTTTCGTACTTCTACTCCATTATAATGGATGTTTTTAGGCTTATTAAGTTCATTTGCATTTGGAATATTGGAAACAGCTTGTCTTATGTTAACTGTCACTATTAGAAATTATATTTGTGAATTAGTTTAAGCCAACAGGATGATGTCCTTCTGCCTGCTTACTGTGGCATTAAAAAAGTATTGTTTTAGAAATCAAGAGACCTAGATGGTTTTGGCTTGGTGACTATATGTAGTTTGTGGCTTGAGTACTACATTCTGTATCCTACCTTCATATGTTCTATTGTAATGGCTAAGGCTTCTTTAGGGTCTGAAAATCTGATTTAATTCTGAGTAGGTTATTCATGATTTTCATGAATACACATGAAATTCTTTAACATTTCAATGTAGTAGTATAAAGGATATTGTTAATTGTACAAATAGACTATGACTAAATATGGCAAGATAGTTTTTTCTAATCCATTTTCGAGTGAAGTTAATTATAAAAGTAAACTTTTTTGTAAAGGGATTTAAAAAAAGATTTTATTCATTATTTTCAGAGAGAATGGCAGGGAGGGAGGAAGAAAGAGAGAGAAACATCAATGTGTGGTTGCCTTTCACCTGTCTCCAGCTATGGACCTAGCTGGAGACCTGGCTTGGAACCTGGTTATGTTGCCCTGGCTGGGAATCGAACCAGCGACCTTTGGGTTCATAGGCTGGTGCCAATCCACTTTGCCACACCAGCCAGGGTTATAAAAGTAAACTTTTTGAAGCCTTTGCTTTCATAAAATAAAAATATATAATAAACTTGTCAAAATCTAGTTAATTCTCTTTGGAATAATTTCCTGTATGATAGATTTCTAACAGCATTATAACTTACTTTGGAACCTGTTATTTGGGCATGATAATTGAATTTTTTAAAAATTCAGGTTGTTTATAAAGTTGTTTTTGCAAGTTTTAGAAATTTTAAAATTTAGACTTCAGTATTCTACATTATAGTCAATTTTATTAGTCATAGGAGCATGGTTAGCCATCTCTTAATAGTTGTCATGTGTGCATTTTGAAATGATCTTACATAAGAAAAAATTTCATGTGCAATGTGTGATGTAAATGTCACACCCTGTAAGTTTTCTTTCTTTTGTTTTTTAAAGATTTAATTTATTTTTAGAGAGAGGGGATAAAAGGGAGAAAAAGAGGGAAACATGAATGTGTGGTTGCCTCTTGAGTGCCCCCAATTGGGGACCTAGCCGGCAATCTAGGCAAGTGCCCTGACTGGGAATCAAACAAGTGACCCTTTGGTTCACTGGCCAGTAGTCAGTCCACTCAGCCACACCAGCCAGGGCAATAAGAAGTTTTATTTTATTTTTTAAAATTATGTTTATGCCCTGGCAGGTGGCACAGTGGACAAGGCACCGGCCTGTGAACCCAAAGGTTGCTGGTTCGGTTCCCAGCCAGGGCAACATAACCAGGGTTGCAAGCCAGGTCTCCAGCCAGGTCTATAGCAGGAGGCAGGTGAAAGGCAACCATACAGTGATGTCTCTCTCCCTCTCTGCCTCTCTTCCTTCCCTTCTCTCTAAAAATAATAAATAAAATCTTTTAAAAAATTAATTAAAATAATTTTTATTATTAAAAAATTTTTATTTATTATTTCCAGAGAGAGAAAGGGATAGAGGGAGAGAGGGACATCAGTATAAGGTTGTCCTTCACCTGACTCTAGCTACGGACCTGGCTGGAGACCTGGCTTGCAACCTGGTTATGTGTTCTGGCTGGGAATCGAACCAGTGACCTTTGGGTTTGCAGGCTGGCACCTTATCCACTAAGCCACCAGCCAGGGCCAAGTTTTCTTTTAAATGTTAACAGACTGTTAGTTTGTATAAACCAAATTAATAATGTTTGAAGTTGCACATGAACTGTATGCCCATAGTAATAGATAATTTGTGAAAGTAATTGATTATATTCATTGTCTTAATAGTTCACAAAGAACACAGGAACTTTGTTTATGTCCTTTGTGTTATTTCTGAAAATCTATATAACCTAATTATTGTCTTTTACCATGCCTCCATAAGCCAAGTTTAGAGCTTAATATGATTAAATCTTAACTGTCTGATATTCCTGAATTTTCTTAAATTAGGGATCATATGCTTAGAAATTACCTTAATGTTTCAGTAACATTCTTTTATGTCTTTGAAGTCACACTTTAAGCCAGATGCGTACTTTGTAACATACGAGTACTTACAATGATTAACCAAAAGTTAATTTTATTGTCCAGTAGTTTTAAAAGATAAAGGTCTAATTTGTGCAACTTTCTTTTCTAGTATTATAATGACTATGGAGATATCATCAAAGAAACAATGAGTAAAACAAGACAGATAGACAAGATTCAATGTGCAAAGACCCTTATTCTCAGTTTGCAACAGGTAAGCGAGTAAGAGTACCAGCTTTTGGCTAACACAATTAACAGTATATGTAGTTTTCAAGATAACAGTGGAAAAATGGGTGAAGGATGCAATGAGCAATTCATAAAAATAGAAATATAAGATATTCAATCTTACTAGCAGACAGTGCAAGTGAGATTATTTTTGCTTTCGGATTGGCAAGTTAGGCAAAACCTATGGCTGTCTTAAGTTATGAGAGAAATAGCTACTATCATCAGTATATATTGGTTTAACCTTCCTGGTAGGTAGTTTGGCATTATATGTTCATATTTATAATGTGTATGCCATTTAAGGCAGCAATTCTACTTTTAAAAACTTTTTATGAGAGCATGGATGGAACTGGAGAGTGTTATGCTTAGTGATGTAAGCCAGGCAGCAAAAAACAAATACCATTTGATGTCACCTTATACAGGAAACTAATGAACAAAACAAACAAGGAAAATAGAACCAGAGACATGGAAACAAGGAACAGACTGACAGTGATCAGAGGGGAGGGAGGAGGGGGAGAAAGGGGGAGAGGAGGGAAAGGGGCTAGTCAAGGAACAAGTATAAATGACCCATGGACATGGACAACAGCGTGGGGATTGACTGTGGAAGAGGGGAGCAATGGGGGGAAAATGGAACAATTGTTCATATAACAACAATAAATCAGTTTTAATTTGTCCAAGATAGTAATAGGGCAAGTTTGCAAAAGTGAGTGTACAAGATTGTATATGGCAATATTGTTTATAGTAATAAGGAATTAGAAATAATTCTAATGTTCATAAATAAGATATTAGATGACTATATTATGTGGTACATCTCAGCAATGGCTATTATATAATACTTAAAATTAGTTTTAAGTAGGTCTGTATTCATTAATGTAAAGATTTTCATAATATATATAGTTTTAAAATAAAGTGAAGATTACAGTATAGTATTTGTACACCTGTATGTCTTATCTGGAAAAAAGAATCACTGAAATGTTAGCTGTAGTTAACTTGCTTTGGTAGTTTCAAGTGAATTTTACTTTCTGTATATTTTTATATTTTAATGAGTATTGGTCTTTTAGTATTAGTATGATTTTATTTTATAAATATAAAACAGAAATCCATTAATGGAAACAATGAAAAACTACTTTAAATGCCACAAAAATTAGAAATATGTTTGCAGTCTTATATTAGCTTTATCCTTGCCTATTTTTCTGTATCAGTCTTATAATCAAAATTCAATAGTCATTTTCACTTTGGCAGTGGCAAGGCAGGTTTAATTAGGGAAAAATTATTTGCTTAGTATACTTTTGTCTCTAGAGATGAAATGCATGCAAAGCATAACCCATTTCAATTTGATAAACTTTCTCCTTGCTTTTTAGAAATCTAGGTATGAAAGTTCTTAATTTTATTTGCATACTCTTTATTAAAATTAATATAATTTAAAAGGTTTTAAAGGTGGCATTTAAATGATTTCTTTTGTTATAAAATAATAGCTGCTTGCTGTAGAAAAGTATTGGAACTAGAAAATGCAGTTTATTCTTAATTTTTTCACTCAATAATACTTAGATTTTATAGCCATTTAAGGCTTTTTTCTCATACCTTACAAAACCTTATTTTTCAAAATTAAGTCATTGTGCATTCTATTTTGCAAGCCTGAACTTTTCATAGTAATAATTTCTGAACACTTTCATGCCATTAAATACTTCCCCCTGCTTTTAAAATGACTAAAGAACATTCTGTGTTATTGAATTGACCATAATTTAACAAGGTCTCTTGTTTGATGTTGATCTTTTTGCTATTCCAAATAGCTCTAAAGCATTTTTGTACTTATGCATTGTGTAGACTTCTGGATAAAGTTTGATAATTAGAATTGCTTGGTCAAAGGGCATCAAAATTCTAAACTTCAACTACATTTTGCCAGATGGCTCTCTAGAAAGGAAGGTTATCTCAATTTATGTTTCCACCAGATCAGAGTGCTTGTTGTCACTGAATTTGTATCAGTGATAAGTTTCCCTTAGCTGTTTAAAAGCTTGGCAGTTATGTAGTTGAAAAATGGCATATTGTTTTGCTTACTTCACAGTGAAAGATCTTGGTGTGAGATTGATTATTTAAAGGTAAATAACAGAGCATAGTTATTTAATGGGCCTTTTTCCTTTACATTTTTTACATGTTATCTTAATATCCAATTAATTCTAGGAGCATAAAATTCTGGCATAACTAACCTAAAGCGTTTCTAATCTCAATAACTATCTCTAATACAAATATATGAAGTGCCACCATTTTGGTCATTTGTATGATGTGTTTTAAAAATCCTTGATTTTGAATATAATACAATACAATGCCATGCCTCATTATGGGTCAACTATTTTAAGTAAAAAAATGTGTTATTTTAAAAGATGTTAATAATCCATAGTTGTCAAAAAACTTTAACATGCTTGCTTTCTTTTTTTCCTAACAGCTTTTTAATGAAATGATACAAGAAAATGGCTATAATTTTGATAGATCATCATCAACATTCAGTGGCATCAAAGAGCTTGCTCGACGTTTTGCTTTAACTTTTGGACTCGATCAACTGAAAACGAGAGAGGCCATTGCTATGCTACACAAGTAATCTCCAGTTATTTTATTCAGCTCTCCTGTTTTTTAATCATAAAAGTTTTTGACTCTTAGCTCTTTGGTTTAGAATAATTAAATTCATTTGATACCTAGTTATTTGTTTACAAATCTGTGGTGTATCTTTTTCCTTAAGAACCAGTTAAGAGTGCAGTCTCCATTAACCACTCATAAGTTGGGACTAAAACTCTTCATACAAAGTGTTTGCTTTAATTAAAACCTTAAAAATCTTTATAGCCCTGGCACTGTGGATAGGGCATTGGTCTGTGAACCCAAAGGTTGCTGGTTCGATTCCCAGCCAGGGCACATAACCAGGTTGCAAGCCAGGTCTCCAGCCAGGTCTATAGCTGGAGGCAGGTGAAAGACAACCATATGTTGATGTCTCTCTCCCTCTCTGCCTCTCTCCCTTCCCCTCTCTCCCTTCCCCTCTCTCCCTTCCCCTCTCTCTAAAAGTAATAAAAATAAAATCTTGTAAAAAATCTTTATAAATTATGTGAAGAAAAGCAGCATATGTTCATCAGATATTACAGTATCAACAGCTTTTGTCATAATTTCACTTGTAATTTGATTCCTTTATTTGAAGTTTTTCTGGTTCTGTTGTCTGTATAGTTTTTTTTTTTTTTTTTAAGATTTATTTATTATTTCCAGAGAGAGAGGGGAAGGTAGAGGCAGAGAGGGAGAGAAGCATCAACAAATGATTGCCTTTCACCTGCCTCCAGCTACAGACCTGGCTGGAGACCTGGCTTGCAACCTGGTTATGTGCCCTGGCTGGGAATCGAACCAGCGACCTTCGTGTTTGCAGGCTGGCACCTATGCACTGTGCCACCAGCCAGGGTCTGTTGTCTATATAGTTTTGAGTCATAGCCTTCTTTTTCTGCCTGCATGTTTTCTCGGCATTATAAAAATTGGAAATCATCTAAATTTATTCAGGGAATGTAATTTAGTGATCAGTTATATGCTTAAGTATGAGTATATTTTAGACCTTGAATATAACCCATACATGGATATTAATACCCTTCATCTCTTAATTGGGAAAACCAAGAGGCTTAAACTCTTTCATTGAAAGTTTTGTTTTATTTGTATCTCTGTTACTCATCTTGCTTACTTAGTTACAGCAGTATTAACTGTCTCCCTACAGAAATATTTTTGCTTTTTAAGTTAATCCCATACATTCCCCAACTTCAATTTAGTCTCTCCTTTTCACTTTGCTATAAAAGTCTCAAATTCCTTTTGGATACTTTCAGATAATATTTAAAGACCACATATATAATATAATATATAGGAATATATTATTCCTTCATGTGATACCCTTCATTCTTGCTTCCCCATTTTCATCTGGATCATTTTTTAGAATTGCATTTTTGATAGAGTGCAATGTTGAGTTGTTATCTTGATTAATAGAAGAATTTATTGTTAATTAAAATGGGCCCTGAGTGGAGTTTAATTTTGAAACTTTACTCTTCAGTGGATTATTACAAATAGTCTTTAATCATTTTTCTTACTCCGGTGTGTTTTAGTAGTTCTACTTTACGTCTTAAAAAATCACACAAAATGTATTGATAATTATGCGAGAGCATTTGCTTTGTTTTCTATAGAAAAGAGAACTGAGGAGAGAGCGTATATATGCCAAACTACATTCTACCCAGGGGCTAGTTGGTGTGTTTGTGTGCTTGCGTATGTTTTTGTTTTGCTTGGAGAAAGCAACAGTGACATAAAATGTAAATGTATTTGCTTGCTCTACCAGTATAGCCTCTTTATTCTCTCTATTCCTCAGAGTAAAATGCATGGCAAAGGAAACGTTCAGTAGTGGAATGAAAGTATGGAGAGAAATTTTCTCTGTAAGTTATTAAATTTCATATTGTAGCTCCTTAAATATTTATTTGTCTTTTTTTTCTTGCAGAGATGGCATAGAATTTGCTTTTAAAGAACCTAATCCACAAGGAGAGAGCCATCCACCTTTAAACTTGGCATTTCTGGACATACTGAGTGAATTTTCTTCGAAACTACTCCGCCAAGACAAAAGAACAGTGTATGTGTTAGAAACAGCTAATTTTGTTTTGGAATTCTTAAAGATCAATAGTTATATTTGATTTCTCCTTCCATACCCAGACATTAGAATTGTAGTGATCCATCAGGAACATCTTAGTTTGTGTCTTGAGTTGTGACTACCCTGGGAAGTAGAATTCCCCCTTTTCATCTTTTTACTATAACTACTAGTTCTGTCCTCAACAGATTATTGAAAACAGGGTACTTTTCTGGTATAGTCGCCTAAAATGGTGATTTATATTTTATGAATCCAATTTCAAAATATTCTCCTACTCTCCCCATCTTGACTTATAGTATAAAAGGGCAGAAGAAAATGAGCCCTATCTATGACTTAAAGTATAGATAACCTCTTCTGAATGTCCACCATTAATAGTTTGCATTTAAAGATGATACAGATTTTTGTGAAATTCTAACGTGCACAAAACTAGTCCGTGGTTCAAGAACTCATAGTAGAGGTTACTTCTGGGGTTGGGGGGATGGGATGGGGAAAAGGACACAGTATTTTCCATGGTCATGGGAATGCCCTGTAGCTTAAAAAGCGTATTGATTACATGGCTACGTTCACTTGAAAAACTGATCCCGCTGCACTCTTAATCTCCGTGCATTTCATCATACATAAATTTATTTCAATTAAAAACTTCATCGACACTCTTCAGTCAGAGAAATACAGCTTGAAACAATGAAAAACCATTTCTCACTTAAGAAATTAGATAAAATTAAGAAGCCTGAGAGCCCCAAGTATTGCTGAGGATGTGGAGCAATGGGGACTTTATGCATTTCCGGTAACAGCATACATTGGTACAACATTACTTTGTGGAGGAGCGATTTGAAAATGTCTAGTCAAGTTTAACCTACCTGATGAACCAGTAACACTGTTCAGAGGTAGATTCCCTAGGGAAACTCTCGCACATGTGCATAAGTACTATAGAAGAAGGGACTATTATATTTAAATAGGAAAAGCTTAAAACAAACTCTTATCAACTTAGAAAAATGACATCAGTAGGTTGATATACAGTGGAATTTCATAAGCAGTCGAAATGGTTAGATTCTTTAAAAATATTTTATTATTTTTTAGAGACAGGGGAAGGGAGAGAAGCAGAGAGGGAGAGAGATGTCAATGTATGGTTGCCTTTTACCTGCCTCCAGCTACAGACCTGGCTGGAGACCCAGCATGCAACCTGGTTATGTGCCCTGGCTGGGAACTGAACCAACGACCATTGGGTTCGCAGGTCGGCACCTTATCCACTGTGCTACCAGCTAGGGTGAAATGGTTAGATTTAAAAAAAGATATATATATATATAATATATATATAATATATATATATATTATATATAAAATTTATTAGTTTTAGAGAGAGGGGAAGGGAAAGAGGCAGAGAGGGAGAGAAACATCAATATATGGGTGCCTTTCACCTACCTCCAGCTATGGACCTGGCTTGCAACCTGGTTATGTGCCCTGACTGGGAATCAAACCAGCCACCTTTGGGTTTGCACGCTGATGCCTATCCACTGAGCCACCATCCAGGGCTAAAATGGTTAGGTTTTTAAAAAGTAAACATAATTCCTTAATTTTACTAAATATCCAGTCATTGTTCAAATTTCCAGTAGTGTCACATGTTATAAGTTACTTTTATTTTTATAGTTTATTACATTGAATTGGGATTAAAATAAGATTCACATGTTCTGATTATTCTTTTTGAAACCTTAAAAAATTTCATCTTCATTGAGGTGTAATTGACAAAATTGTAATATATTTTAAACATGTAATATGGTGGTTTTACATGTGTATACCTTAGGAAGGGTTTCCCATAATCAAGTTAATTAACCACTCATCACCTCACATTTGCTTTTTAAAATAACACATAAGTTGTGCATTTCAATTATAAAGTATCATATTATGCACTATGCATTATGCACTATTATCGCCATGTTATACATTAGCTCCTCAGATCTTATTCATCTTTTCTAAAAATGTTTTCCAACTTTATTGAGGTGAAATTGACATATAATATGTAAGTTTATGGTGTGCAACATGTTAATTTGATACACTTATATGTTGGGAAGTTATCATTACTGTAACATTACCTGTCACTCTTCCAAAATGGTTAGAGTTTAAAGGTATAATGTTGATTGCAAAAAGCGAAGTACTAAGTGTGCAATGATGTTTACAGATGAACGTGTAGTAAAAGTGCAAACATGTGCCCTGGCTGCATGGCTCGGTTGGAGCTGGTTTGACTCCTGATTAGGGAACATGCATGGGTTGCAGGTCTGATATTCAGTTGGGTCATGTACAGGAGGTGGCTGGTCCATCTCTCTCTCTCTGTCTCTCTGTCTCTCTGTCTCTCTCTATCTCTCCCTACCTCCTTCCCTCCCTCCCTACCCCCCACCCTTCTTTCCTCTAAAAATTGATGAAAATTTGTCCTCAGGTGAGGATTTTAAAAAGTACAAAAACTTGCATGGGGATGATAAAGAGCAAATTCAGGTTAGTGGTGACTTCTGTGGAAGGGAAATAGCATCAAGGAGGCTACTTTTCTGGAATGATTTGTTAAATTCTGTGGTCAGTACACAGTTGTAAATCTGTCAGTTAGTATATTTTGGTTCAAGCTTCGTATCTTTTTTTTTTTTTCTTTTAATCCTCACCCAAGGGCATGTTCATGTTGATTTGGTGGGTGGGTGTGTTGATGTTAGAAGCATTGATTAGTTGGTTGCCTTCTATATGCACCCTGGCCAAGGATTGACTCACAACGTAGGTATGTGCCCTAACTGGGAATCAAAATTGCAACCTTTGGTGTACAGAAGGATGTTCCAACCAACTAAACCAACTGGCCAGTGCACAAGCACTATATCTTGTTGCAAGCTGGTAAACTGTTCTCAGACTGATAGCTAGTTCAACACAAATCGCACTTTGAGGAGTGCTGCACTATTGTGTATAGCTGAAATATATTGCAATTAAGAGAAAATGCTAAACAAATAATACTAAGCAGTATACTTGTAACTGATATTTCCTGTCGTGTTTTTGAAAGTATTCAAAGCTGGTAATTTTGAATTGATTGTAAATAGACATTATTATGACAGAAAGTAAATATTTGAATTGCACCATATAGTAGTTAATTGACAGAAAATGTGTTCATGTATTTGAGGCATGATTTAGACAGTAAGGCAGTGAACTCTTATTGTCACCATCCTGGGATTTGTATCATAGCTGTACTGCTTTTTTCATTTTTATGGCCCTGAATATGTTACTTATCCTTTCCTCATTGATGTCAAATGGGGATGTGTCCCTCACAAGGCTCTGTACATTATTTAAGTTAATGTACCCAAGGCAAAAATGCCTAGCACGTAGTCACATAAATGTTAGTTGAATTTTGATTCCTATGTTACATATAAGCCATAGAACCCATGTGATACTTCGGATCTCAGGATAGAGAGATGCCTGACTTCCATCAGGCTGAAACTTTTTTTTGCGAGTTGGGACCAACCATATCTTGTTCATCTTTATATCTGTCCCCAGGGCCTGGGGCATGGTGGATGCCCTGAATGGTTTGATTTAGAGTGGGAATCTTGAGAGAGAAATTCGTTCATCAGTTGTACTGATGAAGCTGAGATTGACTAGTAGAGTAATATGCACTTACATAGCTAGGGATTGATAGAACTGGGACTAGAACCCAAATTGCGTGATTTTCAATCCAGCTATCTTTCTAGAAATATGGTTTGAGTTCTAACAGAGGACCTGAAACGTAAGGGTAGCTTGAGAAAGAGAACATTAATGTCATGTATTGTTACTTTCCGTTTTGAGAAAATGTGGAGTCTCAACCATTATTTTATTTTATTCTAATATACTTTGCTTTTTATTTAATTCTAAGTAAATCATTGAATGTTCCACATGGTACGTGAGCCTTAGGATTGTTAGGAGGAATAAACGTAAAAAAGCAAAGCTATCACAGCGTCACGTATCAAAGCTAATGGTTTCTACTTCTTTTTAAGGTACGTTTACTTGGAAAAGTTTATGACGTTTCAGATGTCACTCCGAAGAGAAGATGTGTGGCTTCCCCTGATGTCTTACCGGAATTCCTTGTTAGCTGGTGGTGATGATGACACTATGTCAGTCATTAGTGGAATCAGCAGTCGGGGGTCAACTGTGCGGAGTAAAAAATCAAAACCATCTACAGGAAAACGGAAAGTGGTTGAAGGCATGCAGCTCACACTTAGTAAGTACATAGTGGATTCTCTTTATAGTTATCCTTCATGTTTAGCAACCAAAGTGTCCTTAAGGTTCACTTTATTTTTTTATTTGAGATTTGTATTGTTAAATAGTATCTTGCATAGTGTATTCATTGTATGTAAATACACAGTTTTAAGCATTTTTACACATAAACTTAGTTCCTCATTTTTCAGACGAGAAAACTAATACAGAGATATTAAGTAACTTACCTAAGGCCGTGCAGATATTAAGTAGTAGAACTTGGCAGTCTCACTCTTCTGTTCCTGCTTTTCCATCACTGTGCTATACTGAATGCACAGGGGTGCAGGCTCAGTGTTATTATACAGCTAACCTAGTACCTAACAGATCACAGCCATCTAGTTTAAGTGGAGCAAGAGATTTCAGAGAGGTTGCAGCTTTTGGGTTTCCGTGGAGAGGTTGTTAAAATGAAGAACTTTATAGAAACACAAATTGCTTTCTAAAAGCTTAGAGGCAGTAATGCATTGTGACATGAATCTCTTGGGCTCCTAGCACTCCAGGCTTGGTTCAGAGTGGACCGGGCCAGGGCACTTTCTTTCCTTGGGAATCTGGCAACAAATTGGCTTCGTTGTCAAAATTTGTTCCAGTTACTGCTGAGTAACAAACTACCCCCACACTTCTGACATAGCAGGGACATGGTGCTGAGTACGCCAGTTATGAAGCCTCAGAGGCTGATGACTGGACTTGTGTGGAGGCATCGTCACTTACAGATATATCTGATGCTGGCCGTCAGCTGAGGCCTCGGCTGGATTGTCTCCTAGGACACCTGCATATGACCTTTTCATGTGGCTCTTTGGCTCCTGCACAGCATGTGCCTGGGCTCCAAGAGTAAAGGTCTCAACAGACAGGAGGTGGAAGCTGCCAGTTTCTTAAGGCCGGAAAGTGGCATAGCATAATTTCCACCATATTCTGTTGCTCAATCACAGAGCCCAGATTCAAGGGAATGGGGCATAACCTCCACCTCTCAGTATGAGGAGTGTCAAAAAGATTTAGGGGCTAATTTTTTTAAATTGCCAAATAAATTTTTAGCCATTATCGGGTGTATAGTGTTTAAAACTTGATTGTGCTGTGGATAAATGGTTTTAATCTTTTGTCCAATAATATAAAGGCATACATGCACAATTTGTACAACCTTAGATTATACTTGATTGGCTATATAGTCCCAATATCCCAGTCAATGGGGAATGTTTTTTATGGTATCCCTGACCACTTAATTTTCCTTATTTTAATAGAAAAGTTATCAAATTAAAAGATGATGTTTCCTGCATATCATTATAACGCTTTAAAAGTTTTTCTCATTTGAACAAATAGTTAATATTTACAGATTTGTGCTGGTCCTTCAAATCTCCTTTTCCTTAGACTTTATGGAGCATGAAGTATTTATATAACATCTTAAAGATAGATTATCAAACGAGCTACTTCAATTTTTATAGGAAAAGGTGACATTCTCTTTGTTTGGGTTTTTGGAGAGAACCATAGAAATTGAGGCGTTAGTAAGTTTGAAGAAAGAAGGGTAAATTTGATATCTTGGCCAGATCAGTGCAACTTGGAAGACAAAATTGGAGCCTAAATACATAGAACTTAAATGTTTGTGTAATTATATGGCAGTTGGTGAAATTTATATCTAATACATCTATTACTAGGGTATTAGCCTCTAGCACATTTTCCGTTGCTCTCTTCCCTTAACAACTTACCTGTATATATGTACATACGTAACTTCTAATAAAATAGTTTTCCTCCAAACTCAGGTTCAATCAGGTGCTATTAATTTCTCCTCCCAAATCAGTGATTTTGAAAAATGACTATGAATTCAGTAACATTTGCATATAAATTTGTCCTTTATTAATCATGGCAGCATCTATGGAATATTTGAACACAAGTAGGTTTGAAACCTATTTTTTTGTTGTTGTTGTTGTTGTTGTTGTTAATTATTTTCAGAGAGAAGGGCAGGGAGGGAGGAAGAAAGGGAGAGAAGCATCAGTGTATGGTTGCCTTTCACCTGCCTCCAGCTAAGGACCTAGCTGGAGACCTGGCTTGCACCCTGGTTATGTGCCCTGACTAAAGAATCAAACCAGTGACCTTTGGGTTTGCAGGCTGGCACCAGTCGACTGAGCCACACCAGCCAGGGAAACCTGGTCTTTTTTAGTCCATTGTTTAATGCATATGGATTTGTGCTCCCCCTTGAAGTTGTTCTTAGGGGGGCTGCTTAACATTGTGCATCCTATATATAGACTGGGAGCTATTTTCTTATTGTCTCCATTCCACTCCTACCTCTAACTAACCTGGGCTATGCAGTTAGCCTCTTAACTGGCCAGTTTGCTCATCAGTTTTCACATTTCTTAAACTCACCTTTTACACCACCATCACGTACTTTACTAAAATATGTAACTCACCACATTGATTCCTTAAAACCTCCAGCAGTAGTTTCTGTCACCTTAGCACAGCTTACAAAACTTTCCCATAAATATATTCCTGCCCCTTCATTCATTCAGCATTACCTTTTGCTGCTCCCCCTACGAGTACCAAAGTCTTACTTTGACCCGCCTGCAGTTGCCATTTTTGTAGGTTAAGAAATGCTGAATAGCAACAAGTTCGTGTGGTTTAGTTGTTTCGGGCCTCAGTGCTTTTGATTATGTTCTTCCCCCTGCCTAGTTCACCCAGTATCTACTCTAGTTAGAAGTCACCTCCAGGTAACAGGCTCTGATCCTTCTCATTGCCACCACTCTGTGCTTCCCTCTCTTCTAGCAGGAGCCGCACTGCGTTGTAGTTACCTGTGTTTTCTTCACACCTGGACTGTAGGGGCTACACCTTCCATACCTTTGCATATCCCCCTGTTCCAAGCACTTAGTAGGTGAACAATAGATGTTTGCTGACCTGAGCAGGTCGAATTAGACATCTAATTAGTCAGAACTAGTGAGTGACCTTCATTGTTGTTTCCTTTTTCAGCTGAAGAAAGCAGTAGTAGTGACAGCATGTGGTTAAGCAGAGAGCAGTCGCTGCACACCCCGGTCATGATGCAGACACCACAACTCACCTCAACAATTATGAGAGAGCCCAAAAGATTACGACCTGAGGATAGCTTCATGGGTGTTTATCCAATGCAGACTGAACACCATCAGGCTCCTCTTGATTATAAGTAAGTGCACGCGGTCATTTTCTGTACATGCAGTCATTTTCTGTACTGTAACTTTATGAATTACATAGAAAAAAAAAGTTAAGTTAAAAGAAGAATAAAATTCTCCTTGAAGCACGCAGGTAACATGGATGTTAGCTCAAAGACAGCAAGAGGAAGCAAGGCAGCAGCAGGAGAGAGCAGCAATGAGCTATGTTAAACTACGCACTAATCTCCAGCATGCCATGTAAGTGAGAGTGCCTTATTGTCTGAGTCTAGGAAGTTCACTAATTCATTTTAACATATTTTAATGTGTGCCTTATCTCAGCACTTCAGCCACCTCTCTATAGAGTAAGCTGAAATAATCAAGGAACTAAAAATTGGTCTTTCCAACAGAAACAAAAAAACTTTAAATATTAACTAGATAGCTAAAGGGACCCACCTTAGGTCACTCTGTTGGAAAAATTTAAATCTGAATCCTTGTTTATTTTGGTACACAGAATTATACCTAAAAATCCAGTTGGGTTTTTTTTTTTTTTCCATTTGTTTGTTTGTTTTTTACATCTCAATTGATTCCCCATCTTAGTTTAGGCCCTCATCTCTCACCTGAACTATTAGATTAGCTTTTAACATGTTTTGTTCCCTCAAATGTCCCATTTATCCTCTCACCAAACTCCTCCCTTCACTTGTTCCACTGCCACTCCATCATTCACACTGCCATCCAGAATTACTATTCCAGAATAAAACTCTGATGATGTAATTCGTATACTTAAAACCTTTCCATGGCTCCCCATTGCCTACAGGATAAAGTTCAGACTCCTTAGCTCATGGCATGCAAGATCTTTCAAAATAATAGCCCCTGCCTACACTTTAGTATCATAGCCCATTCCCTGGCAACTGGTAAAGTCATCGTAACAGAACAAGCTCAGGCATCACTCACGAGAAGCTGCGATCATCTCTGCTCCCATAACACTGTGTGTATTTATATTTCTTGTAGCACTGATTATATTGTATTAGTTATTTGTTTATAAATTTTCCCTTTCTCTAGACTGTGAGCTCCTCAAGGGCAGGGACCACTTTCATTGCCTGTTAGGGCTTGGCACATAAAAAGTGCTAGGTAAATGTTCAGTGAATGAATAAATGTCCAGTGCTTAAAAAAATTGTAGTTTAACTTTTTTAAGTATTTTGTTTATGCGGGCATCTGTATGAGAGCTTTATAAATATTTATTAGCTTTGGCTCCGAAAGAATTGTCAACCTTTAGGTGATTGGCACAAAGGGAAAGAAAGAGACGATGATTTTGGTAATTGATAATTTATGGTTTGGGGTTTGAAAGCTTTGTATTTGTAGCATAATGTGGTATATGTTTTATTATTAGGAGATAGTAATTGTTATCTTTTAAATTTTAGTTTGTTTTGATGGTTTTTAAATGACAAGCATTTCACCTATTTTTCTTAAGAAATGACCATTTACCACACAAGTAGTGTCCTATTTAAATTCACCTTAGATATCTGTGGTGTTCTTAAAGAGACTCTACAAAGATTTATCATATGTATAGATTCTGATCCCCATTTATCTAATATGGCCAGCATCTATACTATCTTGGTTCTGTTTCCTATTCCTGTTTTTATGGCCACATTCCCCTTAATATATGCACTTATTTAACACTGGATTCAACAACTAATTTCTTAGTTTCCAGCAAGTCCAAACATTCCAGAATTCTGCCTGCAATCATTTGGTCCATTTCTCCCCTGAAAACTTTTCGCTGGTCCCTAAATTCTTCCACAACATCTCATTACTCAGTACCATTTATCATTATTCTTTTGTTTGTAGTTTGTTTTAATTCCCATAATTGGTTACTACAAGAGGTTAGCCTAGGTAAATAATTATTACTGGAAGAATCTTTGGATCAATCACCTGATGGTTTAAAATATTTTTGTTGTGCAATGATTTTTCTGGAATGGTATCTGCTCTATTATTGAAAATACTTCCAAAATCTCTTTGGTTTTTTAATAGTTGATAGCATATAATCTTCCTTACACTCCAAATGAAATACAGAATGGATTTCTGGATTTCTGTAACATGGTCCACAAAGCACGCATTTTCCCTTCACAGTTGTCTCCACTACGACTCAACATAATATTGTGTACATTGTAAGCAAGCATTCAGTAAATAATTAATAGGGGCAGTGAGGATAAGATTTTTCAATAAGTGAGAAAAGAAGGAAATGTTAGCCAAACTGGGGAACAGCAAGTCACCTTTAATTTCATGATTACATTGACTCCTTTATGCTGATCTGGGTTAATTTGTGAACTTGAAATGAAAGTTTATTCCTTATAATATGTGATAACATACAGAATTTTTGGTTTTATTTTTTTTTTACTTTCCTATATATCTTAATTTTAAGTTTCCTAGGACGCAAACTAAGTTTCAGCATAAATGTTGCTTATTTTGTTTTAAAACAAAATTAACCTCTTTCAGTATATCTTTATATAGCACCTGATTCATATTTCTCTTGCAATGTTTATCACATTTTGTCATAATTATTTCTGTTTCTCATAGTAGATTGTGAGCTCCTCGAGGGCAGGAACAGTACTTTAATTCATCTTTTTTTTCCCATCCATAGAACAAAGTAGAAGCCTGGCACATAGTATGCATTGTGTGAATGAGGGAGTGAGTGCCTGGTACACATTAGGTACTGAGTAAATGAGTGCGTGATGGAAAAATTAACAGTATTTATTAATGAAAATGTATGTATTCTGAAAATGTCGTTTTTCTGGTCTCTGTTTTATATTTGTTTATTAATTTGTACCCTGCTTACTGTCAAAAAGGATTTGAGGTATCTTGTCTGTTCCCATGTGGGATATTCTCATTGAACGTTTATATGGGATATCAGCACTATCAAGCTAAATATACTGAAGTAATGTAGAATAAACATAACTCCTTAGCATTTTTAGACAAGTGAACATTGGGGTTTTGACATCATTGATGACATGATCAATGCCTAATCATTCTCCCTGACCTTTAATTTCATCATTTTCCATCTACACTTGAATATAGAGAGCCACGTAGTTGCTGCCAATATATTAATAGTCAGGACATTGGTTCAGATCTTGACCTTGTTTTATATTTCTCTAGTCGGCGCGGTACCAGCCTAATGGAAGATGACGAAGAGCCAATTGTTGAAGATGTTATGATGTCCTCAGAAGGGAGGATTGAAGATCTTAATGAGGGAATGGATTTTGACACCATGGATATAGACTTGGTAAGAAACTTTAGTGATTTCTATAAAATTTTAAAGTTCAAGTCCTTTAGAAATTAAGTGGGATATTTATTAGAGAGAAATACTTGTCATGGAAGTAAGTGTGCAAAATTATATTTTTAAAGCATTGCTATTTTTTTTTTAAATTTACTTATTTAAGAGAGACGGGGAGGGAAGGAGAAAGGGAGAGAAACATCTATAAAGGATCTCTCACCCACCTCCAACTGGGAATCTGGCCTGCAACCCAGTCATGTGCCCTGACTGGGAATTGAACCAGCGACCTTTTGGTTAGTAGGCTAATGCCCAATCCACTGAGCCACACCAACCAGGGCTGCAAAATTATTAAATAAAATAGTTGCTAAGTGTTTAAGTATATGAAAAAGGATTGAGGACAGAGTGAGGTTGGTGAGGGTATTAGATCCTAGTTTATAATTCACTTTCAGGTTAATTTAGAAATATATAAATTTGAAGAATACATTTAGCTTAATATTATACCAAGTAGCATATTACCTTGTAATTTTCCACTTATTTACCATCACTAAAACAGTACATTATTAGCTTGATACTACCCTGTTATTGAAACAGATTTTCATGATCAGTACTTCATTTTTCCACGTCTTATTCAACTTGGTGAGATAGATTGAAAGGATCAAGGTACTGAAGCTTAGACAATTAGCCTATCCAAGGAGACAAAACGAAAAACTAGTAAGCAGTAAAGCTGAGACCTATAAGCCACGTCTTCCGATTTCTGCTTCTCAGAATACCATGGTGTATTGTCTTTAAGAGGAAGGAATAATTAAGTGGTCTCTCTTCAGAGTGCCTTTAAAAAAGTGATTTCAGGCCCAATTCTTGGTTTCCTTGCGGCCGCAGTGCAAGAACAGAGCAGGAGCTGCTGCAGCTGGAGTCATGGCAGGGCAGGCATTTACAAAGTTTCTTCCCCTCTCTGACCAAGTATTAGTTGAAAGATGTGCTGCAGAAACTGTAAGCAAAGGAGGCATTATCATTCCAGAAAAATCTCAAGTATTGCAAGCAACTGTAGTAGCTGTTGGATCAGGCTCCAAAGGAAAGGGTGGAGAGATTTAACCAGTTAGTGTGAAAGTTGTTGATAAAGTTCTTCTTCCAAAATATGGAGACACCAAAGTAGTTCTAGACAACAGGGATTCTTTCTTTTCTTTTCTTTTCTTTTTAAGTTCTTTTGATAGGTGTGTGTGTGTTTTCTTTAAAGATTTTATTTATTTGTTTTTAGAGAGAGGAGAAGGGAGGGAGAAAGAGAGGGAGAGAACATCAGTGTGTGGTGGTTGCCTCTTGTGCACCCAGCTGACCCGCAACCCAGGCATGTGCCCTGACTGGGAATCGAACCTGTGACCCTTCGGTTCTCAGGCTGGTGCACAATCTACTGAGCCACACCAGCCAGGAAGGAGTATTTCTTATTTAGAGATGGTGACATTGTTGGAAAGCCTGTACACTGAAATATTAATCATTGTTGGAATTGCATCACTTGATGCTGCTCATTCTGTTGAAGTTCTGAAGTCTTTCTTTCATCATGTAAATCATTTCTGTCTCTTTTATAAAATACCAATAATATCCAAAAAATTAAAATTGTTTTCAGAAAAGGAATTTTTAAAGTAAAATGAAAAGTGCATTTTCTAGTTTATATCTTTTAGAAAAGTTTTCCATGAATGAATTGTTTTTATTTTTTTTTAATATTCTGTAGTTGGAATATACAATATTTAAAGTACTATAAGGTACACTTGCAACTACGTAGTCAATATGAACATTTAATGCTAATTAATGATCTGGCTTCTAGATAAAGCCTATTGTCAAGTAACTTCCTTTTTCTCCCCTTTAGCCGCCGTCAAAGAACAGACGAGAGAGAACAGAACTGAAGCCTGATTTCTTTGATCCAGCTTCAATTATGGATGAATCAGTAGGTTTAATTTAAATGTACCCCAGGATTGCAAAATCAAAAGTATGGGCAACCAACCCCTAAAGTTGAGGTTGAAGAGCTGATACAGCACATCAAGAATGGATAACAACAATTGGACAAGAGAGAAAGAGCAGGCAGGGGAGCTTTTCGGGGAAAGGGAGAAGGGTGATGGAATGGACATGACAGACGAATCCCTGGCAAATGGGACTTAAGGAATTTGGGCTTTTCATTTAGGCTTGAGTTACCCATTGAAGGATTTTGAATGAGGAAGCGAGCGGCATGATCAGAATTGTTTCAGAAATATTTCCTTGGCATTTATGGATGGATAGGATGAATGAGAGGAATAATAATCATAATCATATAAAGGCATGGTGAAAAATAGAACTGAACAAAGACTTTGATAATAAAGAGAAGGGGATTGAGATAATTGGTTATTAAGTATTGTCAATTCTGTTTCGTAAGTGCCTCTTATATCAGTCCCCACTGCCATATTTCCCCCCAGCAATGCCTCGGTTCATTGAAGCCCTCCTTCATTTTCCCATGGACCATTCCAGCAGCCTTTACATTGATCTTGCTGCCACCATCTCCATTGTCTTTTGCGGTCATCTTTCTAAAATGCAGATCACACTGTCTCACTTACAGTTTTAGGTCTTTTCATTGTTGTTCTCTTAGATAACCTTTTGCTCTTTCATGACTATGTGACTTGGTATAAGTTTTCCTGTCAGGATTGCCCCTTTTTTCTCCTCTTGGTGAATTCTTTCTGTTACCTGAGTAGTTTTTTCTGACTTCTCCACATAGATACTTTATTCTCAGCTCCCAGAACATGTTGTATATACACTTTTATTTTGATAATTACCAGGCTGGTATAGTGAATTAGGATATAATGCTCAATAGACTGAGCTCCAGGCAGTGATGATTTTATTCATTTTGAATTCTGCCTAGCATAGCAGGTGTTGAGTTTTAATTTCTTTTCTTTATTGTTGCTCTATTACAGTTGTCCCAATTTCTCTGCTGCTCTGGACTGCTCTCCCCCACCCCCTCAGTCAATCCCTGCCCTGTTGTCAGTGTCCATAAAATGCAGATTCTGTGTATTTCAATAAGCCTAGAGTGCAGCCTGAAATTCTGCATCCCTAGCAAGTGCTGTCAATGCTTCAGGTCTCCAGACCAAAATGAGTAGCATAGGTGACCTAGGCTTACCTGTAAGTCTGCAGTTCAAATGCACATTAAAGTATATGGTTCTCTGATAACCTAGAAGCATGTATCTTCCCAATTTGTGAACTAAAACATGAAGATAACGATTGTAATGAAAATCTTTTCAAGCAAATGGGATGAAATGTGTTAAATACAACAATTTATTGAGCTAGAAGTTGTGCTAAAGCGAAAGATACTCTCCTTGCCTTCTCAAGGAGTCCATAGCATAGTCCATCTTGACTATAGCTTCCGCACCTGATGCCATACTAGGCATGATGTAGTTTGATCCCCTTTAATAACCATGTAAGAAAGGTGGTGGGATCTCAGTTTTACACCCAAGCCAACTTGGACTGAAGTGATTCAGTGACTTGCTCAGAGTTAGAAAACTTCAGTGTCAAGAGTACTAATTCCATCTGACTTCCTTTTGATTTAAAAATCTTGTGCTTTCTCTACTGTCATACTTCCCAGAACTAAAATCAGACCTCATTTGGAAGATACACCCAGAAAAGTAATTGAGAAATTAAAATTGTTAATTACAGACAAAATTGATATGGGTGATTAGAGATTTCCTTATTTTTTTCATTTGTTCATCCAAAGTCAGGAACACTTTAGGCAGTTGTTTCCTTCGTCACTTACTGGATTTGCTGAAAGGTGTTCTGTTTACTAAAATAATGAAACAGCAGTGTAAATTATGTGTACATATTTTTGCCATTTAACATATAGAAAAAACTGCCATTTGAGTTAGGTCAAAAGTAGGAGTATAATAATTATTTACAGAAAACAGCATTCTTGTTTTCATTGAATATGTTTTAATCAAGGGGATAGTAGTTCAGTTGCTTCTACTAAAATTAGGAAAAGGAGCATATGCATGTATGCCTGTAGTTTTATAGGACTACCACATGATGGCAGCAGTCACATAACCGAGTGCTCAATCATGAAAGGTTCATGTTTCTTTAGAAGTCTTTGACCATACATACATATGTAAGTTAATACTAGTTTATTTTTAAATATATGTTAAGCTTTATCTCATAATGTGTCAGTGATAGCTTAAGAAATGGAATAATGGGCAATTTTTAATGCAAAAATCTCTTTGCCCTTATATAGTAACCTACATCTGTTTTTACTTAAGCCTGTGATAAGTGAGTCATTAAAACAATAGTAAAATTGGAACTTAAATCTTTTTATACCCAGTTCTAAGATTCTCTGATTCTAAGTGAAACAACCTAGAGCAGCCTAGTATAGGTACTTTAAGTTGTTAATAAATAAACCATAAGTATATCTTTTATAGCATGATATCCACATACTTCAGAAATACTAATATAAAAATTGTGAGCAGGTCAGTTTGGGGTTACATATACATAAGATTCTAGATTTATGATTTAGTTGGTTTTATACCTGGAAACAACATTGGTTTATCCCATTGTGATACAATGGCTACTAGTGGGCCAATATTGTCACACACACCAAAGCTTCCTATTTGTATTTTTAAAATGTATTGTTTAAGGGTTTTATTGGTGTAGTTTAAACTGCCCCAGAAACAGGTGTGCTTTAGTTCAGCACAAAAAGAGAATGTATCGCTCATGTCATTCTTCTTCTGTGTTGATGTTCTCTTATTAGAAATATCGCTAGTGTAAAATTGGTAAAGTGGTCATGCAGTATGACGGAGCTAATTTAATGTTTTCTGGTAGAAGAATCTACTGAAAACCCTGTCTGTACCAAAAAAGGTTCTTTTCAGGTGGTTTCTAGTTAGGTACTCCGTTTGGAAAGAACTTGAGCTCATCCTTGTGCCACACTCCATGCTAAGAACTGCTAATTAAGATTTTATCCTTTCATTCATCATCAGACTTTCTCTTACTCAGAGTCGCAAGTGTTATAGCTAGAAGGGAAACATTCTAACCACCCAAACTCTGACTCTAACCAAATAAGGAGAACCTGGAACCTTGTTGGAGGGTGGGGGAGGACAAGGGGTGAGTAGTAGTGGTGGTGGTTTTGATGGATGACAGGTAAGAAGTGGGGTACATTAACCCTCTTTGTTCTCAACACTGGGGATTCCAAACACTTGACTTAACTATTTGCTACAAGGAGGCTGCAATTGGAGAGATACTAGTTCCCTGGTCTGAAAATACACATTTTCTTCAGATCAAAACAATTCATGAGTTCTGTGACTTTTGCTAAAGTGAGATTTAATTTACACGTAAGAGCCCTCTGTAATCCCAGTTGTAATTCATTACCACTGGCTTTTAATATCAGTTCTTACTAGCTTATTATTTTTAAAATATTACTTAATTATCCTAGTAAGTACTGGATTATAATTGAATAGCCTAACTTTTAGTACATGCAGCTCACAGGTACATCTTGTTCTTATTTGATGAACAAAGGGGAGTAGCTCTGTTCATCGTCTGCTTTCCTTTTTTTTTTTTTTTTTATAAAGTTAGTGACAAGTAATTTTTAGCTTTTAGCTAAATTCTTTTCCCAACTGGAATGTAAAGAAAAGAAAGCATCAACATAACCATGTTGATGACTTCACCTTACTTACTTGATTTCTTAATAGTTCTGTCCTTTCAGGCCATACTTTCTAAAGAAAACTTCCTATTTTCTACAAACTGGTATTATTCTTGGGTGTTTTTGTTGTGCATGTTCAAATGCTTTTTAAAAGACCTATACCCACTTCACAGTGCGCAAATGACTGAGTTTGCAAGACATTCTTAAGCTCTTTGCAGCAAACCCGTGACAGAAGTGTATGTCAAGAAGCACATTCATTTGTTCGTTCATTCAACAAGTGTTGAGTACCGGTGCTCAGGGCATTATCTAGGCATTGGGGTATGTTTAAACATAAAACTGATTCATGGCTCCTGGTTATATTTGTCAGGTAAGTAGCATCTTGATTAGGCCTGTTGTTACCCCATTATGTATCAGTGGTTATTTTAATTTTAGAACTGCGTGTCTAAAAAGGGGGATTTTTCAAAGTAGTTTTTATTACCATATTAAAATTAACGTGAATCAAGTATTGTAATAATTTACAAAGAAACAAATGACAATTTTAACGAGATTTTTTTTCCTCTCTCTCATTAGGTTCTTGGGGTGTCAATGTTTTAATACCAGTACACAATTAAATCTCTGGTGAAGTCATTTTCTAAGTGGAAGACGAAATTTTAAAATAAAGTGTGGTAGATACAGTGAAATTCTGTACAGATTTTTCTCTAAGGAGAATATGACATGCTTATGCTCACCAAGATCAAGTGCATTGAGGGGCAGTTTTGTTTGCCTGAAAAAAGTAAAGGACAAGTAAACAATTTGATGATAAGCTACAGTTTTTCTTAGAAAGTAAATATTTTATTTATGCGCTGTTAGTTGGCTTTTTGAATCAATTATTTCATGCTTTTTTTAAAGAAAAGATAACAATCTGAAGAGGCATTTGGTACAGACATGAATTCTCTCACATTTATTTACTGGGTGTACTAAGTAATGATGACCTCTGCTGGATTTCTGTTTACATCCAAGAAATAAAGTTAAGGATGGATTTATTCCCCCACCCTGAAATTATAGGATAGAATTGTTTTTAGCATTCTAAATTTCAATGCTTCAAACATCAATCAAAGCTTTCTTTTAAATATTGTAATTGTGGAGAAAAGTGAACTTATAAGCAGAACTTTTACAATTTTTTCATCTAAAATGTATTTTAAGATATTTTTAAAATTCAAGAGCTTCTCTATACTTTTCAGAAATACCCAGATGCAGTGAACTGCCAGAAGGTAACCAGTTTCAATCATGCTTATCCCATTATCAACCCTGAAAGTTTGCTTGTCCTTTAAGATAAAAATGTAATGTTGTGATATTCCTTCCAGTAGTGCCACTGTATTTTGTCTCCAAATAAAAGAAGCTTATTGTAGTATGTTTGCAGAAAAATTCTAAACAAAAATTATACAGCTTATTAGAGTGTGGGAATAGGGTTCTAAATTTTAAATAAAATTATATATATATATAAATTGGTGCTGATTTTATAATTGCGCAGTTTGTTTAGTTTTTTCTTACTTTTAAATTCCAACTTAAAATTATGAGGTTTCAGAAATATATTGAAAGTTTAACAATGTTTAAAAATAGAAAAGCATGAGTGTTCATGCTTTAAAATGATTTTTAAATTTGTATTTTATATTGTTTTATCTATCTGTCTTTGCAAGCAGTCTTCAGGTTAAAGATACTTCTAACAGGTTACAGTACATTTCCTCTGTATGTAAATTAGGTGGGATAATAGAATTCATAACCCATAATATTCTTTGAAAGCTAAGCTTTAAACTTCATTTTATGTCCTTTCACAAATAAATTAGTTTAAAACAGAAAGTGGGCACATGCCATTTTGACATCAACTCATTTTGCGAGGCTTAGGCAGCTAGACATCGTTTAAAACAAAATATTAACTTATATTACATGTGTATCTTTTGTCAGTCGTCTCTCAGTTCTTGAGGTATATTATTTTAATCATTCCATGCCTTAATATGCTTTGCAATACAAGAGAATCTTCAGATGGGTGGATACCAAAAGGCTTCCAGTTCTTAGAGTCAGAAATCAACAAGCATTGGGCTGTGGTAGCCAAAAACCATAGATTAGCTCAAAGATCATGGTGAAATACAATTATTTTATTAAATCATGGTTAATAAGTGAAACCAAACTTGTCTAACAGATTTTCCACCAACAAACACTGTTATGTGCGGAAGTATTGCCTATGTTGTTTTTCACACCACTGCATTTACTTAGAACTGCTGAGAGGACTGTATATATGATTTTAAACCTAAGTTGATTTTTTTCTCACTCTTGAAAGGAGTACTTCTTTGTGAAAGCAGTTCTTACAGCTTTGTTTTCAACCAGCTAAAAATGTTTTATATATTACTCTAACCTGTTGTCCTCCACATTCTATTGTCCTAATTGTACTGTTTTCTGATTTGTATTTATGTCTTGAGACAGTAACTTTTTGAATAAAAGTAAACCTACAGTGTGTTGTATGTTATCTTTTGTAATTGAAAGAGGAGGGTGGCTATAAAGGGTTTAGAAAGTAAATCTATTATCACACCTTTTGATGTGTTTGGGCATTGCCATTTTATAGTATAATAAATCTTTTTTTTTTTTTTTTTTTTTTAAATGAGGCTAAATCCCTAATTGGGTTATTTACTTTAAAGTAGAAACCCACACTATTGTTACTTTAATTCTTATCTGGTCTGGGTTAAACAGTCTTTAAAATAGCTGCATTGTTCATCCGGGATACCTTTGAGTGCCTTATCCCTAGTCATAAATAGGCATGTGTTAGAGATCTAATGGTAAACAAGATAGACAATGTTCCCCCATCCTGAATAGATCTGTGGGGTAAACAAATAAGGAAAGATAATGACAATAAGGAAATAATAATAAACTTACAATAGGTGCTATCAAGATGTGCTTAGCTAGAGACCAATTGTGTGTGTGTGTGTGTGTGTGTGTGTGCGCGCGCGCGCGCTTTAGCCTTCAACATTTGGAAAAGAACTTAGTACTGGAAACTCTCACAGTCTTGAATGTGTTACCACGATTTGCGATTTGCATTGTAAACTGATTCAAAGCAGTGTTAACAATAGCAAATCTGTCATTGAGACTAGTTTGTAGATTATAGTAGAAGACCAGTCTTGTCAGAGGATTCAGAATTGAGCATGTTAACTGATAGTGAATAGCTGGGTGCTGTTCTAAGTAGTTTACATGTAGTAACTTAAGCATGATGATGATGTGATACATGTTGTTATCATCCCCCAATTTACTCCACCCCCCTTTTTAAAAATATTTATTTTTTAAAAAAGATTTTATTTATTATTTCCAGAGAGAGAGGAAGGGAGAGAGGCAGAGAGGGAGAGAAACATCCATGTATGGTTGCCTTACACCTGCCTCCAGCTACAGACCTGGCTGGAGACCTGGCTTGCAATTGGTTATGTGTCCTGGCTGGGAATCGAACCAGGGACCTTTGGGTTCACAGGCCGGCACCTTATCCACTGAGCTGCCAGCCAGGACACCCTTTTTTCTTTTTTCCCTTTCTTTTTTTTCACCAGGAGGCAGTGAGAAAAATGAGACAGAGAAGTTAAAACGACCTTGGGCAGGGTTATATGGCTCATAAGTGATGGCTGTGTTTAAGTCCCGAGAACATTGGTGCTGGCACATAAGGATAGTATAGATACTTGCATGAAGATAAAATGGCACATCCTTCTCTGTGTCATGGTGAGGAAATGGAGCATCTTTAATTGAGTGGTGTGAATCAACATTGTCCTTAATATGCTACCCAGCTGGCTTCTATAAAGAGAGTGTAAATTAAATCTGAGCCTTGAGTCCATCAATAATTAATAGTTTCTGAAGTTGAGGAAGAGGGGAAGAAAAGGAGGATCACTCAAACCACATGCCTTCAACATGCTGCCACAAAGGGATTTTATAAGGATTTACGTGGCTGAATTCCAGGTCAAGTAGATTATTCTGGTAGCTGTAGTGACTCATCTAAAGGAAATGGGGCAATAAGCCCCAAGGCCTCTGGTTGTGAGGAAACTGGATGATGAAGCTTACTGTAGTATATTTCTTCAGCTCAACCAAACTTTTGACTACTGTGTGCGTGGCCTTGTGCTAGTTGCTGAGCAAAGACGAATAAAACTGCATACAGTTCCACTAGAGGCTGGAATACAGATGCAAAACTAATAAAATGGAGTAAGTGCAATGTTTTTACTGAGTGTTAAGGGCGCCCAGAGGTATTTACCTCTTTTTTTCTTACGGTATAAAATCCATATATGGTGAAATACATGAACTTATAAGTATATACTTTTTGAGTTAACCTGCTTAAAACTGCTTAATCCAAACCCCTATCAGAGGTGTTGTACATTGTCATTAACTCAGAAAGTTCCTTTATACTCCTTACCGATCAATCCCTGCTTCAAACCTTTTTTTTTTTTTTTTTTTTTTAAGATTTTATTTATTATTTCCAGAGAGAGGGGAAGGGGTAGAGGCAGAGAGGGAGAGAGACATCAATGTATGGTTGCCTTTCACCTGCCTCCAGCTACGGATCTGGCTGGAGACCTGGCTTGCAACCTGGTTATGTGTCCTGGCTGGGAATTGAACGAGCGACCTTTGGGTTTGCAGGCTGGCGCCTTATCCACTGTGCTGCCAGCCAGGGCTGCATCCCTTCTATGGAGGCAACAACTGTTGTTTCTTTCCGCCATAGATCAAATTTGGCTCTTCCAGAATTTGATATAAATGAACTCAGACAGTTGGCATTTTTGTGCAATGTTTCTTTCAGCATGTTTCAGAGATTTATTCATGCTGTGTGTTTCAGCAGTTTATTCAGTAGTTGATGGACATCCGGGTAGCTTACACTTGGAGGCTTTTATGAATAAAGCTGCTACTTGAGTTTAATTTTAAAAGCTGAGCAGTGGGCTAGGTGAACAAGGCTGAGAATTCCAGGTGAAGGGGAACAATATAAAAGAGCATTAGAAATGCAAAGTATTTAATAACTGCTTAGGGGTTGGTGGGGCAAGTTGGGAAGATAGTTGTCCATCCCATCAGCTTTAAAAATAACAGGCAGCCCTGGCTAGTAGCACAGTGGATAAGGCGCTGGCCTGCAAACCCAAAGGTTGCTGGTTCGATTCCCAGCCAGGGCACATAACCAGGTTGCAAGCCAGGTCTCCAGTCAGGTCTATGGCTGGAGGCAGGTGAAAGGCAACCATACATTGATGTCTCTTTCCCTCTCTGCCTCTCTGCCTCTCTCCCTTCCCCTCTTTCTAAAAATAATGAAATAAAATCTTAAAAAAAAATGACAGGCATTCACAACTGGTACCTTTTGGTGGTTCAAGTGTTACATACATTGTTCTCAGAATTGGCAAATATCCAAAGAAGTAGGTTGCCTTTAAATGAGTTGTGATTGGCCCTGCCTGGTGGCACAGTGGATAAGGCACTGGCCTGCAAACCCAAAGACCACTGGTTCAATACCCAGTCAGGGCACATAACCAGGTTGCAAAGCCAGGTCCATGGCTGGAGGCAGGTGAAAGGCAACCATACATTGATGTCTCTCTCCCTCTCTACCTCCCTCCCTTCCCCTCTCTAAAAATAATAAATAAAATCTTAATAAATAAATAAATGAGTTGTGATTGATTTGTTTAATTACATGGATGCTTTAGTCAAATTAGGCCTTGGTCCACCATTGAGAAAAAGAATGCTTTTGCTGCAGTTTATCAGTTGTGTAGCTTTATTAAAAATGAGCCATAGATTCCTAAAAAGTAGGTTCCTTGACTGAAGTCAGCTTGGGGCTTGATAGTGTGAACTTGAAAAGTCAGCTACAAGTTTACTTAATGTTTTTTCTTTTAATCTACCATCTTAAATTCAGGATAGGCATGAGGAGTTTAGTGACTGTTTAGCAAGTTTTAAATTATATAGTACTTACTAGCAAAATTATAATTAACTTGGAAGAAATAATAGACCGTTATTTGTTGGGTGTTTACTGTGTGCCAAATGCCATTCAAAGTGCTACACTGGTTAATTCTTGCAACAGGTTTATAGTTGATACTATCCACATTTTACAGATAAGGAGACTGATGCACAGGTTAAAGTAATTTGCCTAAGGGCACGTAACTCAAGTGATGCAGTCTAGATTTGAAGCTAGGACATCTGATTCCACAGTCTGCATTTTTTTTTTCTTGTAATAAATAATATATTATTTTTAGAGAGAGGGAGAGAAACATCCATGTACGGTTGCCTTTCACCTGCCTCCAGCTACAGATCTGACTGGAGACCTGGCTTGCAACCTGGGTATGTGCCCTGGCTGGGAATCGAACCAACGACCTTTGGTTCTCAGACCAACACCTTATCCATTGAGCCACCAGCCGGGGCCACAGTCTGCCTTTTGTTTTGTTTTGTTTTGTTTTGTTATTTTTTAATCTTTTTAAAAAAGATTTTATTATTTTTAGAGAGGGGGAAGGGAGAGAGGC
>PVIW01002616.1:0-10619 GCA_004026585.1 Noctilio leporinus
TTCCCCCTTTGTCAAATATGAGTTGACCATAGAGTCCTGGGTTAATTTCTGGGCTCTCTATTCTGTTCCATCGATCTATATGTCTATTCTTATGCCAGTACCATGCTGTTTTGATGACAGTAGCCTTGTAGTATTGTTTGAAGTCCGGTATTGTGATTCCTCCTACCTTGTTCTTCTTTCTCAAGATTGTGGTGGCTATTTGTGGGCATTTTTGGCTCCATATAAATTTTTGAAGTATTTTTTCTATTTCTGTGCAGTCTGTCATTGGTATTTTAATTGGAATTGCATTGAATCTGTAGATTGCTTTGGGTAGTATGGACATTTTAATGATGTTAATTCTTCCCATCCATGAACATGATATATGCTTCCATTTATTTGTATCATCCTTGATTTCTTTCTTCATTGTTCTGTAGTTTTCTGAGTACAGGTCTTTTACCTCCTTAGTTAAGTTTAGTCCTAGGTACTTTATTTTTCTTGTTGCTATGATAAATGGGATTTGTTTTTTCGCTTCTATTTCTGTTGTTTCATTATTGGTATACAAAAATGCTTTTGATTTCTGGATATTGACTTTATACCCAGCTATTTTGCTAAATTTGCTTATTAGGTTGAGTAAGTTTTTGGTGGAACCTACAAACAGTGTTTTTTATAATCACATTTGGAAATTTGCACTATATAATAATTACATCTTGTCTAAATGTGAGTTAAAGAATGCATTACCCCAACACATATTTTTCCTCAGTACACTAATGATCAAATATTTTAAATCTATTAAAAGTCTTTTTCATACACTGACTGCATATAAACACATAATAGAAAAAGATCATACCTTTTTGTTGCTCTTAAATTAACTCTATCAAACTGACACTGTGTTCAGAATGTCTGAAGTGGCATGTAATAACATCAGGTAGATTAGAATCTTAATTTCTTCTTTCTGTTTCAGTTGGTCTCAAAGATCAGAGAGGAGTTGATTTCATTCTAAACAGCATCACTTCCCATGTTGTCTGTAAGCCTACATCCTACAAAAGCAATTATTTTTTCCAAATTTACAGTCCACAATTTGAGAGGCATGAATTGTTTGTGTAATTACTTATTTATGTAATATTTATTTACTTGCTTATTACCTCACTTTGAGACCCTCAATGTGATTCATAAATATTAATGTATTGTAATTATATTTCATCACAAAAAGAAAATATGATATATAGTCATTAGTAGTTTTAAGTAATTATTAGATTTGTAGTTGACCAAGAAAGCTGACATTTAGATTTGTGGTGGTGGCTAATCTCTAACTTAGAATAAATCAATCTTTCCTTTGTGTCAGTGATTTGCTATTATACATTGAAAGAGATCTGGATGATATTTTAGCATGGCCAAGTGCTAAAGAAGAATGCCACATGAATTTCCTCTCATGACTTACAGATTTTCAGTATTTGCCGCTAAGATTTTCAGAGCATCTTTAATTATATGCATGAGATTTTATTCTCAGGGTCCTCTAAATAACTGATATCACACTCCCTAGAATGATCTTCAGGAACCAAGCAAACAAACAAAAAGCCTAATAATCATAATTATGGCATATATCAGGATGAAGAACAACAAACACATCACTATGATACCTAGTTAGTATGCCTAGGCTTGTGACCTTTGCCCTTTGCCTTTTCCTCTGAACCTCCTCACATTCTGACCTTTTTCTTCTAAACCTCAGATCCCTGACCCATGTTAGTTGTTGTCTTCATCTTCACTGTTGTTGCTTTATAGTTAATTCTCTTAGGATGGTGGAGCTCCACACTCTGAATTATGATTTATTATCTTTTGTCTTGTGTTTATGACATTTTGCTTCTTTCCAAGGTGATTTATGGCTGACCTTGCTCTTAACATTTGGACATAATGCCTTTATATTATAAAGCTGACCTCTGATTTTTGTGTGTTATGTTTTGTTACTCTGGACGATGTATCTGGGGAGTCACATGTGAAAGGGGCTAGTAAAGGTTTCAGAAACATAGTGGTAGCTGTTGATGATTCAAGAGCAGAGACCTGAAAGCTGATGCTTGCAGCTGTTCAGAATAGGAACTTGTTTGGACCATAAATCTGAGTCATTCCCTGACCTACTAATACTCCAGTGTGGCCTCTGAGTCTAGAGAAAGGATCCTCTTTAACTTCATCGTGAATAATAATCTTTGCTTCTCCAAAAGAAGAAACAAAGAGGCCAGGTTCTCTTGTCTAATTTTAATTATACATTTTCCCTAGTGATAAGCTAATTTAATAAATAAGCACCTGTGTGTATCTCAACATGTCAATAATATTACTCATGTTAAAGTTAGCATGTTTAAATGTTGACAACTGTGTCATTCTAGCTGTTTGGGTTTGCAAACTCGTAAAACAAATGTGTCCCCATAAGCATATACTTAGATGGTCTTTCCCATGTTTTTAGTTTGACATAGAAATGAATATTATATAATTAATTATATTATAGTTCCTTAAAAGGCTCTTGAATTCATATATTTAATGTCCTAAAAGTTGGCAGTTTTGGTCTTAGGCACCATAATTAAGTCTAACTTTTATTATTTGCTTGGTGGTCCATCCTTATGTTGAATAACCCATTTCCTATGTGTCATCTATTAAAAGTAATAGGCATTCCTACTGAAGCAATTTAAGACTGATCTTTTAAATTTTTATTGCAGTAATATTGTATCAATTTTAGGTGTACAACATAGTGATTAGACAGTTATATAACTTGCAAAGTGACCACCCAATAAGTCTAGTAAGGACTGATATCTTTTTTTATTATTATTCTTGAACGGTCATTAGTAGAGTCAGAAAAATGATAATTTTTCTTCCTTTGTTCCTTTCTTCCTGATTTATACACTAGTTAAAAGGACACATATGAATCCTGGACCTAAGCTAGCAAGTCAGTATTCTATTACCAAAGCTTATCTCTTCTCTTTACCTGGTTGGAGAACAACCTAACTCCACCAGATAAGAAGCACTGAAGAATATCTTTTGGAAAAAGCATAAGCTTTGAATTTAGATGCATCTTTTATTCAAATATATTTCTTCCATGTAACCTACCATGTGACAGCACTAAGCTAATCTCAGTTTTGACATGTGTAAAAGGGAGAAAACAATCGCTAATTTGTAGAATGGTGATGAGGATGAAAGTACATAAGATATATAAGTAAAATACTTAAAAATGACTTCTACCTGGCATTTATCCTATCTATAAACCTATATGCTATACACAGACCTTAGATAATTAGCTAATCTTTCAAATTATCTTAAAACTCCCATAAAGTCCACTCTCTCATCATTCTCCTCAGGAACTTCTGTGAAATAGTAAGAATAACCCCATCTTTCAAAAAATAAAATTGCACTTTTTCTGTACCAACAATTATTCCTTATTTATTCATTTTGTTTGTACAGCCAAAGATGTATGCAATAATTGAAACAAATTAAGAGAAATCAAGAAACTCCGCCCTAGCTCAGGTTGGCCAGAGTTGATAATGAGATTCCAAAGAGAAGTGATATTTTAAGTGAAGTAAATTAGGAGATTTAACTGAAAAAGGTCCAGAAAAACAAGAAAAAGCTATATAGATAAAGCATCTAAAAATTGTAAGGTAAAATTCAGGCAAGGTGCTCTGATATATTGGCAAAATGGAAGGGGCTGCTGGCGTAACTCCTGGGAATCACTTAGTGTCTGAGGTTAATTATGAGGAGAAAATCAAATCCATTCAATAGAGTGCCTAAGAACAGAAGTTCAGGGAAAAAAAAGAAGGAGAAGGAGAAGAAGAAGCTTTAAGAAAAATAACAACACATGATTGATCTTATTGAAGGCAATGGGCAGTGGGGACCAGCATAATAACTAAATTTTATCATTTCAAAAATACCTTTGTGCACATCACCCCTGTTTCTCTCAAAGCATCCCTGAAAGAGGGGGACCCTCAGGTATTATCATTATTTCATTTTCTAGATATGGAACTGTCACAATTAAGTGACTTCCTCAAAGTTACACAGTCAGTAAAGGACGAGTTGGACTTGCACATGGATATTCCTATCTAAGTCTATTATACTCTGCCCTAAAGAAACATCAGATGGGATTGTTTCACTGATGACTAATGACTTTGACTAGCTCTATTTATGATAAAGGCAAACTATCATTCCACCTTGAATATGTTCACCTGAATAATTTAGAGAAATGTTTAGAAGCCTACAGTATAGACATCATCTTTGAGGTGGTCAGAATTCTCTAAGTGTTTCTTACATCAATCAGAAGTGATTTCAGGCAAATAAACCCATATGAGCACCAACTAGGACTTGACCCCCAAAACATATTGGGTTTTCTACAGTGGGGACCTTAGCTAGGCTGTGTTCACCTCTGGGTGAATAAGACTTAGTATACCAGCAGACTGATGATAATAGGCTTGATTGTTGCTCTTTTTTTAAAAATTTTATTGTTGTTGTATTACATCCATCCCCTTTTTGCTCCCCTCTGTCCCCCTCCCCACCCACCCATTTGATTGTTGCTCTTGAAATCACAGACATTTGCTGGTCATCTTGCAGGACATTAAAATTAACTAAAGCATAATAACACTTATTATGTAAACTAGAAACACCTAAAGCATGCAGCTTGATGTTTTTTACTTAAGTATAGGCCCATATCACCATTTCCATAAAGCTAAGAGAACATTTCTGTACCTGCAGGTTATTACAGAGTATCTATAAAAATGAACCTTCCCACTGTAAACTATCGGTGGGTAGGAGGACGTCCTTTGTCAACAGACTTAATTGGGCAGGAGGCATGTACATGCAATTATTTTAGAACTCCGGGGATCTTTAGATATTCAAAGTGAGGTCCTAAGCTGATTCTGGAGTGTGGGCCATACACATACCAGATATTGCTGTTTCTGGCTGTTGCTCTTGGATATTTCATCTTTCGGGGTACTCATAACAGATTTTCCTCTGAGGAGCCACTCCAGTTTGCACAGGGTTTGAGTCCAACAGTCCCACCCCTAGAGCCACAGAGAGGGTGATGGGAACTAAGCCCAGTCAGTGAGCAGGCTGACCCGAGAAGCCAAGTGATAGACACGTGACTCATTCACAGCCAATCAAGTGAGATTGCCGAGGCCTCCAGACCGGACCGGGACAGGATTCTTCCAGTTAGTGGTGAATGTGGGGTGATGTGAAGAGTTAGTGCAACAAAGAACAAAAGGTGTCTGAGCTCAAGCCAGTATCGGGGAGAAGGAGCCAACAGCCCCAGAGAAGGAAAGCCGATCTGCTGACATGGCAAAGCTCCCATATCCACCCAGGCCCGAAATTAGATCTAACCTTGGACTTACAAGCTATGAGACTTAATTGCTTCTCTCCTGTGAACCAGTTTGAGTTGGGTTTTCAGTCACTTGCAGTGAAAATGACCTAATAAGTTTCTGGCAGGGTTAAATTATTCTCTATAAAAGAATGAGGCTGTAGCTGGAGGCAGGTGAAAGGTAACCCTACATTGATGTCTCTGCCTCTCTTCCTTCCCCTCTCTAAAAATAATAAATAAAATCTTTGAGGAAAAAAAAGAAGTGAAAATCAAATATTTAATATTAAAAAAAGAATGAGAATTTTTGTTGTTGGTCTCTTAAAGGAGGGTAGGCACACAAGGCAAGGAGAATGAAGGAAGGGCAGCTGGTGTATGAATTGTTGCCGGAAAAAAAGCAAAACCTTGTTCTTTAAAGATAAGGATGATAACTATTGCATTCCTGTTTTTGCATTCTACGTGTAATAACTTTTACCTTCCCCAACTCTAGTAAAGTTGACTACATAGAAGAATGCCTTGTGTGAATGGGGTGTCTGTATGTGGGGAGCACTGAGGAAGCCAGCAGGCTGGGTTCCAACACAGTATGGACATTGCACAGAATAAGGAAGACAAAAGGGGCCAAAGAGATGATCTCTAAACTCAACCAATTCAGCAGAATGGAGCCATGGAGTGAGAGCTGATTCCAAAATGCATAGAACTCTTGAAGAATACCTTGGTTTTTCTAAAAATCATAGGATAGCAGATTAAGCTCATCTCTTCTAGCTCTTGAGGGGCAGGTGGCCCTAATTAACTGTGGCTTATTATTCCTAAGTCTGATAATAACATTACTTGTTAGTAAGAGTTTTCTCCACCGATTCTAACTTTGGATCTGTTAAGCAGGAACCAAAAAGCCAACAAATAACCTTTATGCAGCATAAAAACCAGATAATGGCAAGATCTTTGCCAAAAAATGTCTTGAAGTAAGAAACTTAAAAATCAACAAACTATTCCACATTACTACTTTACAGAAAGTGTCTTCATCCCCTAATGTAGCCCACAGAGACCAAAATGCATGCATTTTCCAGTGTTTGACATAACTGCCCAAATTTATTTATCACTTGCAGTCCTCTGAAGTTACTACTTAGCCCCAAGTATGATATTTACTACTTATTATGACTCATAACACTCACCAGCCTATCCCACCTTGGAGCTTCTTCTGCTCAGTTTAACATTTCTTAAGTTCCGACTACTAGATGTTCAGTGGTTATAGGCTATAAAGTAGACAGAACCTGCATCCTCAGAAATCTCATGGGAAAAATATATACAAAGGTGTGTGCAATCAATTGGCAATAACCTTGCATCATCTTATTTCACATGCTTCTTATTAATTTTGAAAATGTTTCTAAGGTTATGATTTTACATCATTGTTTCAGATATAAAGTATTAAATTCTGAGAGCAACCATCGTGTTAAAGGAATACAATGTTAGAGCAACCATAGTTTCTGGACTTGTGTACAGGGCGAACTGCTGAGGAAATTGTGGACTTCAATAACTTCCCTTTACATACACTTTACAATGTGAAGAAGGTGTATGATGCTGATCCTGATGTCACCACAACAACAGGGAAAACTTGTAAGGTACACAAGGATCATACAAGTCCAGATATTATACACAGAATCCAGGGGATCATCAATGATGATCCAAGATGTTTACCTTGACATTTTGAGAGAAGTAGTCGTACCGTGGATGAAACAAGTCACCAATGGACATCATTTTAGCTTCTAAGATGATACATCAGCACATAATGCCAAAAAGGTGCAAGAATGTCTCAGTGTCAATGTTCCTGGATTCCAGTCAAAGGAAATCTGGCCACCTAGTTCACCAGATGCAAATCCTTTAGACTATTATGTATGCAGCATTTGTGAGAGAGAAGTTAACAAACAACCTCATTCCAATAAAGAGGCCGTTAAAGCTAAGATTGAAAACATGATGATGTCCGTGGATAAAGAAAAGTTAATTAAAGCATACTCAAGATTCCAAAGTCGAATCAAGTCTATTATTGTAGCAAATGGACACTTTTTTGAACAATTTAAAAAATAATGGCTATGTTTATATATTTACATATAAGAATAAATGTATTTCAAAATATAACACTTTTGTGATATGTTGTTTATTTTACTAAAGTTTTGCCACTTCATCATGCACACCCTGTAAATCTGTAATCAACATGTTCTCCACTGGCTAATTCCAATGGCAAGAAAGCAATGGTACATATAAGCAAAGGAAAAGGGGAAACTCGAGTTTGCAGGATGGGCTCCCAGGGAACAAACCCTGAGACTGAGTTTAGTGTGTAAGTAGTTTATTGGAAGGTGCTCTAGGAATCAAAGTCTGTGGAAGGGACAGGGAGCAGAGGGAAAGAAGCAGGACTGGGAAGAGAAAGAAGACACAGTACAGTCCATTAAAATCAAGGCCTGAGATGACACCACATGGAGCCAGGAAGCTGGGATGACCTTTCAGAGTTGTTCTGAGTTGGAAGGAGGGAGCACTGTTGTATGCTGGCTGCCTCAGGAAGGGATGTGACATTGGATGGAACAGCTGTGAAGACTGTCAGCTGAGATCTCAAAAACAGCTGGAGAAATAACTCCTACAGTCCTGAAAAGGGATCTGAAGCATAGCATGGAGCAACACACCATCAGAAATTATTTAAGGCTTCCAAATTAAATTAATCTAGTGGTGCTCTACACAAATTAGCCCTGAAGACTTTTGAGGAGTTGGCGTGACTCTCTTGGACAGATTGCCCTTGAGCAGGAAGCCTCTTCATTCTTAGCAACCTATTAACGCATCAGATGAGAAGTTTTCCCAGAGTGGGGATAACCACCATTACCTTGCTTAGGATAACGAAGAAAATATTGACAATAGAGGGAAGGGATTCAAAGCTGATTCTGGAGTCAGATAGCATTAGTCCTTTCACTGAGTAATCTAGGTGCTTTGCATACTATTAACTAACTCACTTAGACCTTTGGATGTATTGGGGGGCATCAAATTGTTGACAATGTCTGTTATGGGAAGGCAGCTGAGATGCTGTTCAATTCCTACTATTTGCAACTTAAACATCACTTCAATAAAGAGAGCAAGCAAGTAACCAAACTTGTGGCAATAATCTGAGTTCAGGTCTCACAATATACCTTTTTGTTTGTTTGTTTTAGATAGAGGGGGAGAGAAATATCCATTATCTGTTTCTCACATGCACCCCTCATTAGGGACAAAACCTACAATCCAGGCATGTGCCCTGACAGGGAATTGAACCCAGGACCTTTCAGTTCAAAGACACTCAATCCACTGAGCCACTCAATCCACTGGGCCACAACAGCCAGGGCATAACATACTTTTAAATGCATTATTAATGTTTGGTTAACTCTCTACAGATATTCAAGAATACTGACATAACTGTTGCATCTGCTGATTTCACAGGCATGGCTGGAATGTGCCCCATTTCAGGACAATGAGAGTGGGCTCTCTGCAGTGTTGCTCAATTAATTAATTAACACAATTGTCCCAACCACATTACAAAGTCCAGTACCTCACAAAGGACTGGCTTTGTGTGGCAGAAGAACGTTAACATAATACAAGAGAGACAGTGGTAGTCAGACCCTGTGCTAATTTGATTCATAAACATTTAATAAATAAGAAACATCAGATGCTCTTACCTAGAAATTTTATTTTTATTAGGGAAATATGTCTTGCCATATTTTTATCTAAGAATCAGTATGCAGTTTGTTGGGAGTTTGGAGACAGCTCTGTGCAAAGTTAATCATAGCCTGCTTGGTTGATTATAGTATATATTCTGTTGGCTTGTCGCATGAGTAGAGAGAGCTTCAACTGCACAACATAAAAGGACTGGACGTGCCAGAGAATTATGTATTGTGTTATTTGTTAAACTTGAGAGATGAGACCGGTGCTTAATGTTGAAAACCTCTAATCAGTATTGGATTGTTCAGACTCAAAGTTGTGTTTAGAACAATAGCAGATACTAGCAGGATGGAGGTATCTTCCATTTGCAATTTAAGTTGAAACACTGTAATTGAAAGCCCATTACATTTTCTCCAGATAGGTTAGAATTAATAGTAACTTGATGCATTTATTTATTTTAAAGATTTTACTTATTATTTTTCAGAGAGAGGGAAAAGGAGAGAGGAAGAGAGGGAGAGAAGCATCAATATTTCTCTGCCTCCAGCTACAGACCTGGCTAGAGACCTGGCTTGCAACCTGGTTATGTTGCTCTGGCTGGAATCGAACCAGTGACCTTTAGGTTTGCAGGCCAGCAGCTTATCCTCTGTGCCACCAGCCAGGGCAAGCATTTATTATTTTTTTTAAGGAAAAGTATTTGTTAAAATTATTCATTTACTAGAGTTATCTTTGTCCCCAAAGACCGAAGAGAATATCGATACACAGTAACTCACCCTCACTTACTACATTTTCTAGACTAATAGATAAATAACATCTTAAAAAAACAAGATATTATAGCTGTCACACTAATAATTGTAATACATCAAGGTAGAGTGGGGAAAAAAATACTTTTTTCTGCAATACTTTGTTAAAATTTGAATAAAGTGCTGAGGAATTTTTGCATTTTATCATAATTAAGGGTACTAAAGTTAAGTGTTGGTTTCAGAGTAGTACATAAAAACTTTTAAGACACTTCATTTTGTTTTGCCTTGTTTATAATTTTGTCAGTCACTTTTCTGATTGGAGCAGGGAGGAGGGATCTTTTGCATTTCTTATTTTTAGCAGATATTTTTTAATAGACTTCAGTTTTTAGAGTAATTTTAGGTTCACAACAAAACTGAGAGGAAGGTACAGAGATCTCCCATATACCCTTTGCCCACACACATGCATAGCCTCCATTATCAACATACCTCATCAGAGTGGTACATTTGTAACCATTGGTGAACCTACATTGATGCATTATTATCACCTAAAGTTCACGGTCTATGTTAGGGTTCATACTTGGTATTACACATTCCATAGGTTTGCACAAATGTATAATGACACATATCCACTATTATTAAAGAGAGCAGAGAGTAGCTTCACTGCCCTAAAAATCCTCTATCTCTGCCTATTAGATAATTATTATTATTTTTTTAATTTTATTGTTGTTGTATTACATCCATCCCCTTTTTGCTCCCCTCTGTCCCCCCACCCATCCACCCATTCCCCCCAAAGTCAATCCCACCTGTTGTCCATGTCCATGGTTCCTTTATACTAGGTTCTTGTCTAAGATGCTCCCCTTCTTTGCCCCTACCTCTCCCTCCCCTCTACCCCGTTCCCCTGACCACTGAAGGCT